>JAFBJS010010256.1:44729-64680 GCA_016785265.1 Paraplagusia blochii | reverse complement strand
CCTTAGCTGACTCTCTTCTATCTCAGATCACTCCTGACTCTTTTCTCCAGTTGTTCCATCCTGACTCCACTCTATTCTTCTCCTCTTTTCCACAGTCTCCACTGCTGTGAACAGCTGATCCTCAGTATCTAAACTCCTCCACCTTCTCTAAGATCATTCTTCTACCAATATAACCACTGTCCCTCCTCTGAACATGTCCAAACCATCTCAATCTGTCTTCTCTAGCTTTGTCTCCAAACCTCCCTGTCTGTGTTGTCCCTCTAATCACCGCATTCCTGATCCTGTCCATCCTTGTCTCTCCTAAAGAGAACCTCAGCATCTTTAACTCCTCCACCTCCATTAAAGTCACACATAAAGACCTAAATGTCTTTGCTTTAAACTTTTCTCCTCCAACTACAGAGACAGTGTGAACATTAAAGGGACAATTCTGAAAAAAAATTACAGAACAAACCCATGATATAGTTTGACTTTGGGATATTCAATTTAAATTTCAAAATAAAATAAATGTTCTTTTGCAACGTGACCCAACATCCTTCTAACTAAATCCTAGTCCGTGTCAGTCGTCCTTGGATTAGATGGTTGTCAGTTCCTGCTCAGAGCCTCTTCCACCAAAGCCATATCAACTGTTATAGAGATCAGTGGGAAAATGAATTTACTGTCTCTAAGCTCCATGGACACTGGTTAGAAAGGCCTCCATCAGAATGAGATAGTGAAGTGAAAAACAGGCTTATGTTTCCCCATCAAACACCACTGTGAATGATTTCTTTGTCCGCCACCGCCTGCTGAGGCATCAGGAGTGAAAGGTGTAGAAAAGCCTGCACATTCCTGGCTGACAGCTGTGGACACGGAGTTGATGGGAGTCAGGGGTCCGGGTCTTATCGACTCCAGAGGAGAAGTCCTTTGAGGCGGCGGCCAGGTGATGTGACGTCCGTGTGGACTCAGGTCTCCTTAACTGCTCATGCAGAGGGGAACCATCTGTGACAGTGTTAACCAGGACATGTGGCTGAGGACTCTGGCCAGCTGTCCCGCCGTCCCATCCAGGAAATAAGACGGAGCCATGACTGTAATCTGGGATCTGATCAAAGACGCTGATCAGCGTTAAGACAGGATCACGGCAGCCATCGGGGGGCGACACTGATCCTATGAATGGGAATGATTTGTACTTGGTTCGTACAGAAGAAGAGGAAGAAGAAAAGGAACCCGACCTCATCTTCACATTCTACAACACACATATTTGTATGTGGTCGTATGTGTATATATTCAAATATTTACAGGGATGTATGTGAATATATATTCATATATATGATTTTTATATTACACTTATATTTTATATAGATTATAAAGATAGATAAGATAGACTGATGGAAAGAAAGACAGACAGAGGGACAGGCAGAAAAAGAGATAGACAGACAGACATACATATAGATAGACAGACAGACAAACAAATAGATAGGCAGATAGATACATTGACAGACAGACAGACAGATAGATAGACAGATAGACAGACAAATAGTGAGAGAGACAGACAGATAGATAGACAGACAGACAGACAGACCGACAAATAGTGAGACAGACAGACAGACAGATAGATACATACATATAGAGAAAGACAGACAAAAGGGGGAGACAGACAGAAAGATAGACAGGTATATAGATAGATAGATAGATAGATAGATAGACAGACAAACAGAAGGACAGAAAGGTAGATGGACAGATGTACAGATGGACATAGGGACCGACGGATAAAAGGATAGAATGATAGATGGACAGAAAGATAGACGCACAGATGGACAGACAGACAGATGGACAGATAGACAGATATAGATAGACAGATAGATGGATAGATGGACAGGGGGACAGACAGACAGACAGACAGACAGAAAGATAGAACAACTGTCACATGTGTTTACGACACT
Organism: Paraplagusia blochii; assembly: GCA_016785265.1. Lineage (NCBI taxonomy): Eukaryota > Metazoa > Chordata > Actinopteri > Pleuronectiformes > Cynoglossidae > Paraplagusia > Paraplagusia blochii. The sequence continues at coordinate 62,764 of JAFBJS010010256.1, read as the reverse complement.
TCTCTGGAAGTCCAGTTGGTAAAAGTTAAGTTTCCTCAAACATCCACAGACACATAAACACTTCAACATCAACATGGAGAAAACCATCAGTCAGACAGGTCAGCACAGTTCTACTCATGTCTGTCTGCCTGTCTGCCTGTCTGTCTGTCTGTGTCTGTCAGACGGCGTCAGACCAGAGGCTGTGAATGGGATAACCAAGGCGCCTTCCCTCCTTCCCTCTCACTAATTGATTTGTGACAATGACTAATTACACCCAGCAGGGGGCTACTCTGATCTGCTGTCTGAAAAGTCATTCACCACAGTGGGTGGGATGTACAGTACGTGTGTGTCTGTGTGTGTGTGTGCGTGTGTGTCTAAACCTGTTTATGTGCATGAACTGTGTGTGTGTTTTCATAGACCTGGTTCTAATGATGAGGACTGACATGTTACAGCCGACAAAACAAGTGGGTTGTTGATGCGTTTTGTGACAAACCCCAGCGTGTGGCGCTAAAGAGAAAAGAAATATCTATTTCCAAATAAGGAATACTTTGGAGTGGAAATCCGGGAAGTAAGAGAGCTTTTTTTTAGGAGCGGAAAGATGAGTGACGGTTCCCATTTCATCGCTACATCTACATTATTGAGTTTTTCTATCGCAGTACTTTTAATGACCACCTGTTAGGAATTCATAACTTTTGACCGTGCCACCGGGAAGAGCAGAATAATATGAGAAAAAAAAGAAATTATAAAAAGGGGACAAAAAAAAAAAGAAGAAGAAAAAAGAAAATCCCTGCTGGCCAAAATGGCAGTGGCTGCGACGCTGGTTTGACAGACAGTATTCATTGAGTCGCGCAGTCTCATTACTTCGGCCCCATTTGAGGATCTAAACCTCAGGCTCCAATGAAGATAATGATGAAAAGAACCAATTGATGCCCTGAGGAGTTATGAGACATCGCTGTGAAGACCTGGGCACAAACAGACTTTTGTCCTCACTCATTTATCCACACTTTCACACATATTTTTCACAAGACGAAGAAATGGGATTAGGAATTTAGATGAAAACCTCCTTGAGTTTTCCTTATCGTTTCTCAACTCGTAGGACTTAAAAAGAGCAGGAGACGTCATGTTTATGTGGTTAAAACCTAAAACAAGTCTCTGCTTTAATAAAGTCCTTCTTCAGCCTTTGTTTTATTCATGAAAATAAACGAACACTAATTCATCACAGAACTCCTCGACTGTTTCTTGCCAAGAAGAACCTGGTCTCCCTTTTATAATTTGTTTGTTTAGCTTCATTGTCCATTTCGTGCCCAGGGACATTAAGTTAAAACATGACCTTTGAATTAAAAGGTTCACGTGACGTTTCTTAACGAGGCGTCTTAACCTGAACCTCCACCATTACTCATGACTGAGGAAGGACACGCGTTAACTCACAGGGACGCAACACTGCTCCCTGAACAGATCAGCAACACCTAGATTCTTCTTCTTCTCCTTTCGGCTTGTCCCTTTTTTTTCAGCGGTTGCCACCGTGAGTCCAAAATTTCCATCTCATCCTGTCCTCTCTACTCTACTCTGACTCCAACTACCTCCATGTCCTCCCCCACTGTACCCTTAAATCTCCTCTTTGGTCATCCCCTTCATCTTCTACGTGGTAGAAGATATAGAGCAGGGATTCTGAACCATTGGGCCCCGGCCCAAAGTTGGGCCGCAAGCGCCCCCTAGAGGGCTGTGAAAATTTTAAACTGCTATTATTAAGGGCCCCAGGTCACTCGACACTGAAAAAATTGGGCCTCGGTGACTAAAAGGTTAAGAATCCCTGATATAGAGGACGGGGGCTTGTCCCTTTTTCAGGTGTTGCCACAGCAAGTCAACAATTTCCATCCTCCCCATGTCCTCTGTATCTTGTACTCTGACTCCAACTACCTCCATGTCCTCCATCACTGCATCCATCAATCTCCTCTTTGTCTCCTACCTGGTAGCACCATCTCTAGGATCATTCTCCTACCAATGTATCCTGTCTGTGTTGTCCCTCTAATCACCACATCCCTGATCCTGTCCATCCTTGTCTCTCCTAAAGAGAACCTCAGCATCTTTAACTCCTCCACCTCCAGCTCTGTCTCCTGTCTTCTACCGAGTGTCTTTATTGTATCCATCATAGCTGATTCACCACCGACCTGTGAACCTTTCCCTTCATCTTAGCTCTCCTACCTGGTAGCTCCATCTCTAGGATCATTATTCTACCAATGTATCCTCTGTCCCTCCTCTGAACATGTCCAAACCATCATGTCTGGTCTCACCACTGTCCTGTAAACCTGTCCCTTCACCTTAGTTGACTCTCTTCTATCACAGATCACTCCTGACTCTTTTCTCCAGTTGTTTCATCCTGACTCCACTCTAGTCTTCTCCTCTCTTCCACAGTCTCCACTGCTCTGAACAGTAGATCCTCAGTATCTAAACTCCTCCACCTTCTCCACCTCTGCTCCATGTAACCTCACCATTCCACTGTTCTCCCTTTCATTCACACATATCTTCTCTGTCTTGCTCATTCCTCTTCTCTCTAGTCCAAACCTCCACGTCTCTAGGTTCTCCTCTAGTCTTTGCCTACTCTCACTGCAGATCACAATGTCAACTGCAAACAAATGCTGAGATTATTCTACTGGAAACTTCTTTTTTTTTTTCTTTCTTCCTCGGCCCTAGTGTTTCTTTGAGCGTGCATTGTCTTGGTCCTGTATGTCCACATTACGCTGCAAAAGCCTTGTTAAAATGCACTGCGAGGGAACTTATCTGAACAATGGCTGCTATTAGCTGACGGCCACGTTCACAAATGCTCAGCGGACCAATTAATTGGTCCTAAAATGTCCGTTCATATCAAACTCCCAGGGCACGGAGATCCTTCTGGTTTTGTGGCTGTTAAATGAGAATTACCCACATACATTAAATCACTGATAATGTCCGGTCCTTGAATGTTATGGAGAACAAGTGCTGGTAGGATGGATTTTTAATATTCAGGTGAATGTGAAGTCAGGGGCTCTTTGAAAAGTGCTTGAAGTCGGAGAGAAGAATAACAGGAGCAGCCATTAGAACTTTGTGATTACAGAAGCACTGATAGCTCTCTCCGAATGAGGGGGAAGATAAAGATGAGGAGAGTAAATTAAACCTTCACATTCCTGTGCACAAGTTGACTGGTGAAGCCCCCCCCCCACCCACTCCGTCCGTCTGTCCAAGTGTCTCTCCACACACAGACAAAATGTAACTTTCTCCACAAGACTCAGAACGGAGGCTGGAGTTTTTCCACTTCAACAGAAGCCGGAGATAAATGGCCCGTTTTGAAATGTGAGCCTTTTTGATGAAGCCGGGGACCACGGTTGACAGATGTGGAGGTGAAAGGAAAAGTAGGCAAGAATATGTGAAGGCGAATGGAAAAAAAAAAAAGGTTCCCAGGAGAATTCCACTCTTTTTACCCGTTTTTCTTCAGCAGATATCCGGTTGTAATATTTACAAGAGAAAGAAAAAAAAAACAGTAAAATTATGCTTGTGTGACCAGATCAAAAATATTGGTCTGATAAATTTCAGGATGTTAGTGTCGATGGAACAAAGTGAAGATGTAAGAGCCGTAAAACTCAGGAGTCAAACTTGGGCTCGGGCGCCAAATCTGGTACGCAGTCGATTTATAATTGGCCCATTTTACTGGTCAACCCTAATACACAGTTGGTCATATTTTCTTCTCCTTTCAGCTTGTCCCTTTTTCAGGGGTTTCCATGGCGAGTTGACAATTTCCATCTCCCCCTGTCCTCTATATCCTCTACTCTGACTCCAACTACCTCCATGTCCTCCCTCACTGCATCCATCAATCTCCTCTTTGTCTCCTACCTGGTAGCTCCACCTCCAGGATCATTCTTCTACCAATGTGTCCACTGTCTCATCTGAACATGTCCAAACCATCTCAATCTGGCTTCTCTCGTCATATGATTTTACAAAATATATCTGGAGATAAAGAGGACCATGAACAATTGGTATCCATAAATATTATGTTACACCTGCGACTGCGTAATTTGTCTCCGCCAACCGTAAATTTGAGTTTCACAGCGGTGACTTCGAGAATGTGGACGCTCAGCTGTAACACTGGTTGAATGTAAATAGGCCAAATGACCACAAGGTTGCGTGAAAAACATATTTTTCCTGTATTTCTGGGTCACAAGAGGTTTAGGAAAGATGTTTGACTTTAAAATATCATGTTTCCATATGCGTTTTCCCGTACCTGCAGTTTGGAAGTTAATGCGTCTCATCTCCACGGGGTCCGTTGGGTGGTGTGGCGTGATGTCTGCGTTGTTCAGCAGACATTTTGTGCGCGGCTCGGATTCCTTTCTTTTGCGACTGCAGATGAAGACGAAAGGAGGAAAGACGTACCACAGGAGAAAAGGAAAAAAAAAAAACAAAAAAAAACACCTGAATTATTTTGCACAACTGACATCTCAACTTCCCTGACTGACCCACAGCTCACTGGGTTTAGACAGCTAGAGTGAAACCATGCATAGAACATTGGGGAGCTGAGAAACTGCATCAAATATGCAAAAAAAAAAAAAAACAAAAAAAACTCTCTTTCACCCTCACTTATTAAAGGCATCAGATCTGCTGCGTCTGTTTATTCTGCTTCCCCCCTTGTAAAATGCAATAAAGTGCATCTGAGCCTTACCTGTCAGGTTTGCTGTTTCCACAGAAAGCAATGGATGTCATAAATATACAGAGATGGTGAAAACACACAAGGAGAGAAGGAGAGGAGAGAAGGCGAGGAGAGGAGAGGAGAGGAGAGGGGGCAAGAAGAGAGATAAATCAATAGAGAGCAGTATAAATTCACAGGGGTCGCTGCTTGGCTCGCAAAATGCCAGATAAGGCTAATCAGCATTTGGGTGTGTGTGTGTGTGTGTGTGTACGTGTTTGTGTTTATGTTTCATTGTGTATTCTATGAAATGTCCAAGTAAGCATATTTGTGAGCCTGTGTTTGTGGGTATATCTGTGTGTTTTTATGCAGTAACAAAAGCTTTTTGCAGATGGGGAGGGAATGTCACCACCAAGGGCAGACGAGGAAAACACTATTCACCAGGGGAGGATGGAGAGGGAGGTGGAGGATGAGGAGAGAAGGAGGAGAAAATAGAAGAAGAAAAAAAAAAGAAAAGAAGAAGACAGATCCGAGGAGAGATGTTACTCTCCCTAACCACCAAGATGGAGATAAGGCAAGGTCAGACAGTCAGGGATCATCTGACATTTAGCAGATTGCCCCTTTGTGCAGCCATCACTAGCCCCGCCCCCGCCCATATAAGATAATGGAAGGATCTTTTTTCTGGCATGTGGGGAAAAACCTCTTACACCAGAGTGGAGCAGGGACCTGCAGTCATTAAGGCTAAAAAATACCAGTAAGCACAGACGGGTCGGGGGGCGGGGGGTTTGTTATTGACTGTAATGTACGGTCTAATGTCCCTGGACAGAGAGGAAGACGGAATTCATTTATACTTGTAACAGGAAGGAAGTTGCCTCCTGTAAGACACGATTAACTATAAAAGCTCGACGTCCACTGCTAGAAATTGTGGAAATTTCCTCATTTGAAGCAAATAAGGGAAAATTAAGTTAAAATGCCCGCAGTGAACATAGATTTAAAATAAATAAACTTACTCTAAATATTAAAGGAAAATATTTACAGAACTTAAATAATCACGTTATTGTTTTTTACTGAAAAATATATGATATTATTAAAAAAAATGAAAAAGAAAAACGATTTCTCCTCCTTTCACCAACCTTCTCCTCCCAGTTTAACCGCTACCACCTTTATACCAAATCATAACATGCAATGGATATTTGAATAATCACATTAACCTGTTGATAAGGCAAAATGTGTTCTTGTGCATGCATGAGTAAAAACAACCAACGACGAATGACGACTGAAAAAAGGTTTTCCAAAAATGCTAAATAAAGTTAATAATGATTATTTGTTCATTCATCTTCATCATCTGTTACTCAGTCTCAGTGGAGTGGTCTCCATGACTGCCACCCAAATCACCATCAGTGGTCTCCAACCACTGGGCCGGGGCCCAGTACCGCTCCATGGGTAAAATGGTGCCAGGCCACAGAGAAATAATGTTTCCTTTTGTCCCCAACTGTCTATTACTTCCACTTGATCCATACCCTGTCTCTTATACACATCTGACTGGAGTTCAGATGTGTGTTCTTCCGATCTCAGCACACAGAACGGCCACATGTCCTCAGGTCAGTTATCCTCAACCTCCTGTCTCTTATACACATCTGAAACCAAAACCTCTCTAACTTTTTATACCGGTCTGGTAGCAGAAAGTTATAGGCTGTGTGCACTTGAGAAATCCTTGTTGTCTACATGCACAGGTAATTTGGGTAGGAAGATTTTATAGGTAGGAAAATATTTTAGAAATTTAATTTTATAAAGGGGTATTTATCAGTTTAACCGGCCCGTGGCACAAAAAAAGGTTGGGGAACACTGATGTTCAAGTCTAAGCAAACCTATTCCCCTTCTTCCCTACAGATGGTGCTGTAAACACATTGTCAAATCTAACACTTGACACCTGCACCTGAGATTCACCTGAAGTCCAAATGTCAATAATATATGAATTACTATTACAACACAACTTTAACTCTAGCTCTAAGTCTGTTTCTTACTACTGTGTGGATGTGATGAAAACTCAAACATCAAGGTCACCTACTTTTTATAGAGCAGAATAGCGATGACAATGCAGATGATGAACACCACAGCCAGGACTGGGCCCACCACCCAGATGAGTCCATCACCAGTCTCCACTGGCAGGGGGTCCACCACTCGCTCAGGAGTCATCACTGTGTCAGTGTAAGGGCTGGTGGCAAACATTTTCTGAAAGACAAAAAAAAAAAGAAAAATCATGTGAGGCACAGAAAAGGCTGCAGGTTAATGGTGTTTGGACAAAATAAAATAAAAAAAATAGAGAAATGAATGGAAAGAAGACGAGAGCGTCAACATCTCAGTGCCTTGAGTAACTGGTAAAAACTAAATAAAGGACACATTGGCGTTTTTAGTCTAAAGCAGGTGTCTCAAACTTGCGGCCCGTGGGCCATTTGTGGCCCGTGGAATGCTATTTTGCGGCCCTTAAAGGGATTTGTTCTCCACATTTTATGGTAAATCCTATAGTTCTCAAAATCCTGATCCGGAAACTCCTCCTGGTTCAGTGTTGTATTACACCCAATCTATGGGAAACTGATTTTTTATTAAAGTTTTTCTTTAGTATTGAACACTGAAAGCTGACATGGCCCTTTGGTGAAATGACAGTGTGGGTGGTGGCCCTCAACGTCTTTGAGTTTGAGACCCCTGGTCTAAAGACTAAGGTCAAGTAGGAACCACAGCAACACCGTTAGATGAAGTTCCAATTAAGGAAAGGATTTATTAAAATCAACCCATGTGACTCACCCCAGTGGTGGCATTGAGTTCCACCAGCAGGAAGAAAACATACTGCTGGCCTGGATCGAGAGGCTTGTTCTCACAGCTGCTGTGGAGGTGATCGTGGCCCACTGTGAAGCTGGATGGCAGCTGCCTGAAGCAGGCCGTGATGTAGGGCTTCCTCTGGTCCAGCTGGGCCAGCTGACGGCGGGAGCGACGCTTCGGAGTAATCTCTCTCAATAGCTAAAAAAAAAAAAAAAAAAAAAACAAGCATGGTTTTAGGTTGGTAGTTAGGAAGTGGTGACTGTGTTGAAAGTTGGATGAAAATCTACAAAAAAGACATATATTCAGTTATTGCCCACTATTTTGTCAAGTGCATAATTCCACATGTGTCCAGACATAGTTTTGATGCCTTCAGTGAGAACCTAGAAGGTTATGATGAAGGTCGTCCTTAGTCTCAAGTAAATAAAGATTCTTCAAACTGCCCTTGGACCTGGATTCCAAGAATGACAGTCAGAGATGACCGGCAGTTGGACGGTCCAATAGTAGATAAATAAGGTCGTCCTCAACACAATATAGAGAAAGACCAGTCATGGTCACAGCATCCTCACGTTGGTTTCTGATTGGCTGAACAAACCATTGGTTGATGATGCAGTAACCAATGACACATCAACCTCAACACCACTGAAAATCTAGAGACAGATTACTTATGGTCAGCTCTGTGGATAATGTAAGGATTGTAGTTTGTTCTAGAGCAGGGATTTCAAACTCGCGGCCCGTGGGCCAATTGCAGCCCATGAAACAATATTCTGCGGCCCCCACCTTGATGTGAAAGTTGAAAGATTTGTTCTCCACATTTTATGGTAAATTTTATAGTTTTCAAAACCCTGATCCACAGCCCCCTTCTGGTTCAGTGTGGTATTACACAGAATCAATGGGAAATTAATTTTTTAATCAAATTTTTTCTGAAAGCTGACGAGGGTGGTGGCCCTCAACATATTTGAGTTGGAGACCCCTGATGTAAGGATTGTATTTTGTTCCAGGTTCTCTATCTACTGGACTGAGATGTTTCTGTCAACACTGGACTGGACTGACAAAGATCAGGGACATGAGGCCTCAGATGTTTTTGATCAGACAGATTCTATCAGCAGATCATTGTCTCTCCTGTAACCAGGTCCCTGAGACCTCATCCCTCTAATTCATTTTTAACTGCAGACGGATGATGACACAAAGCAGGGGGAATGTGTGTAATCCTGAATCCAAATAGGATTGTTGCCGCTGACGCTGTGCTCAAGGTGACCTTGAGCCACGGCAGGAGAGGGAGACAGAAGTGTATAATTCTGCTAATAGACACAGCTGTCGTGTCTCTGAGACAGTGTCACGTGGCAGAAACTGCAGGTGTGAAATACATCTCTGCACAATCAGTCTTTTAATATGTTGTAGAAGTTGTGTTTTTTTTTTCAAAGAAATATCTACAGTTGTTTGTTTAGACCACTCATAACATTTTTTTTATGAAATATCAGTTTCCCATAGATTTTGTGTAATACAACACTGAACCAGAAGGGGGCTGTGGATCAGGGTTTGGAGAACTATAAAATATTATTATAAATTCAACTTTCACATCAAGGTGGGGGCCGCAAGATATCGCTTCACGGGCCGAAAATGGCCCACGGGCCGCAAGTTTGAGACCCCTGGTTTAGACTGTTTTCCGTGTTCTTCACTGGGACAATTCCAAGAAGTTTCCCAACAGGGTTCCTACCTCTTCCATGTCTAATTCGTCAGGATGCTTCAGGTTTTTAACAGCTTCGTCTGTTTTCCTGAGAGGAACCACCACCACGTAATAATTCCTAAAAACAAAGAAATAAAAATGATTGAACACTTCAGAAGTCACCATCATCAGACTTATTTGGAATTTTCCAGGACATTTGACTCACTTGGCGTCCTGGATATCGACTGACGGGAAGGACAGGGTCAACATGGTGTCAGAGTCGCCAAAAAGGTCCAGTTTGGGTTTTTTGAGCAGGATAAGTGGAGCAGTTCTGGCCACCACCCGATGCCTTGGCCCTCCGTCCGTGCTCTCCTGGCAGGTCACCCTAAACTCATAGGTGGTGTTGTGCCTGAGTCTGGTGATCAACACCTTCAGCTGCCGGGCGTCCACGTCCATCTTTTGACGGTTGTATTCAATCTAGCGTCACAATATCGAAAAGTTTTAGTTTTAGGCAACCGTCCTCCAACCGAATGTGAATCTAAGGTGGGGGTGAGGGACAAACTCACCGTGCATTTGTGTTGGGACTTGCTGACGGAAAACTTCCAGGCCAGAACCACTGTGCTTTTGGTGGCCCATTTGACCGTGAAATTTTTTGGAACATCTGTTGAGAGAAGAAACGAGAACTTTCACCTTGGGTTAGAGACCAACATCCGCCAAACACTGTGGTTCCCCCGGAACGATCCTCTGGGTTGAAGAGAGTGAGTGCAGCAGGTAGCTGTGATTGGCTGTGAGAAGGGGCAACACCATTGGTTAAGACATGTACCATGTAAGACATGGACAACAAACCCATGGGGCACGTAGAGTGTGTTGACTGTGAAGCTATCGTCGGTAGTGCCATCCTTCCTCACCACTAGGGCGATTTTCAAAGACAACTACAATGTCCCGCCTCTGAGGACTGGATGGCACTGCCACGATCAGCCAGGCAGTCGTACAGAGAGACACAACATGCCAACAATCCTCATCAGTGCATCTGGGGGACACCATGCCACAAGCTGTCCCCCGCAGAAAGAAAGAAGAGTCGAAAGAGAAAGGGACTTTGGAAGGATAGGTGTACATCGATATCAACCAAAAAAAAAAAGTAAATAAATAAATTAAATAACAGCAGTAACAAAGTGAGGAAAGTGCAAAAAAAATCTTGATCTAAAAAAAAAAAAAATTTACTCCTGAAGTGACTGTGTTTGACTGAGGTCCTACCTGTTGAGCAAACTGGGGACGTGTGTTTGGTACTAGCTGTGTGTGAATGCTGTGGGCTGCAAGGACGACCGATGGTTTGGACAAAACATCACTTACCTTGGACATTACAGGAGGACCTCCCCACTCTCAAACGACTGACTATTACTTACTGACTTTTTACCTTAACATGGATTAGTGAAGAGTTTGAAGAAGAAGTCAAGGAAGTTTCCTTCCTATGTTGTTAGTAATTTTTTTTTTTTTTCGTTGCGTTCCAACACCCTGTGAAGAGGGCAAAGAAACAGGCCGAGTCCTACCTGCTCCATCAGAGGCCACCGTCCAATACTGGATGGACGGGCTGTAGGGCCCTGGACCTACAATGGTGTGTGCACGGATTTTCACATCATAGGCCGAGTTCGGTTTGAGGCTGTTGAGTACGTAGCCGGACAGGTCGGGGGGTAGGTGTAGCTCTTGCGCCGCAACGTTGGCGCCGGTTTCTTTGTAGGCCAAAGTGTACATGGTGATCATACCATTTCTCTCTGCCAGCACGGGTGGAGACCAGGACAGCTGCACTGAGCAGCACGTCACAATGGAGTCCTCCTTAATTTGAGGGTATCCTCCGGGTGTGTCCTCAGGCACACTCAGCTCCACAACAGCCTCCTCACCAAAGCCCCCCCTGCTCTTGGCTGAGATTTTAAAGATATACGTGGCCCCCTGGTGGATGTTGCCCACAAGGTACTGTCGCTCTTGGTGAGCAAATTCGAGTGTGGCCAAAGGGGAGACGTCTTTCCGGCCAAACTGGAGCCGGTAACCTTGCAGGTCCATCCCATTGTTCAGGTCTGGAGGGTCCCAGCGAACAATAGCTGAGGTCTCCATGTCCTGAGTCACTGATAGTTTGGGTGGACCAGGCACTGCACACAGAGAGACAGAATGAAGACATTAGTTTTTACAGTAAAAAAAAGACAAACGTAAAAAAAATGTTAAAAACAATTGTTAATTATTTCGATCACATATACACCAGACTAAGGCCTGGAGGCCTTAATTAAAAATAAATTGATTATGTTTAACACAACACTGGACCAAAAGGAGTCTGTGGATCAGGCTTTTGAGAACTATAGGATTTACCATAAAATGTGGAGAACAAATCTATAAAATATTATTAAAAATTCAAGGTGGGGGCCGCAAAATATCATCCCACGGGCCAAAAATGGCCCACGGGCCACACGTTTGAAACCCCTGATAAAGATAATAAAATGTCAGGCTAAATAAAGGCAAGTTTTTAAGTATCATGTGCTTTCATTTATAGCCATAATGTATTTTTAAAAAATAATAGCATCACACAGTAAATCCAAATAAACATATGTACTAATGTCATTCATGTACTACTGTCCGTGTACTACACAGAAATCCCAAGTTTCTAAGGCACACACACAGTAGAGTAGAGCTATTTTAGCCGTTGGAGTTTTCCTCTTGTCAGAAAATAAATGGATCTACTCTTGGGTTCTAGACACCATTTTTCAGATTGTCCCACTTTTGCCTCTCTCTTATGGATGACACACCTCTCGTCTTTAGCCTCCCTTTAAGTGAGGCCATCAGTGAGGCAGAGGCAGCAGCAGCAGCCTCTCCTTTCTGGAGAGACCTTCACTTCTCAAGTCGCCCATAAAAAGCTTTGAGAACGAGTGCAGATGGTTCACACTTGGGCTTTTTTGACATCTTTCACCACTGACAGAAAGATGTTTACTCATGGCATGTGAATGCCAAGAAGGTAGGTGAAGTGGTGAGAACTATTTCTATTGAATTCCTTTTTTTTTACTTCATTTTATTCAGTTCCCTTTCTCCTAACTCTCCAATTGTCGAGCTCGGAACTCTGCTCATGTCTGTTTGCATCTGCTGGGTCACGGGGGCAGCAGTCTCCACAACTGCCACCCAAATCACAATACACCATACTGTACCTTCCTGAACTGGAAGTTAACTGCCCTAACCTAACTGGGATTCAAACTTGCCCAGGAGGTGAACCCCTGGGTTTCACACCAAAGACGGAGGCATTGCCTTTGGGCCAAAGAGAACAGTGGGAGGAATGTGTAGGGACGATGCCATGCTCGTGGCACTTCAGCTGTAACCTGATTGGTGGATTCAAATCTGGAACCCTGGCGACCCAGTCCAGTTCCTTAACCACCAGGCCACCACTGCCCTGCTTTATTTATAAGACGGTCAATGTAGTAACAAAGGTAAAGTATTTTTGAATTATGTCCATCATTGTCCTCCATTGCCCTGTGGTTGAAGAACCACAAGACTTTCCTGCTGTTCTTCTCCCTCATGTTCTGCTCTTTCTCCAATGACTATAACTGGAAAAAAAAAAAACATTAACTGAAGTTTCTACAGTATATATTTTTGTGAAATAATAAGAATAAAAATAACAAAAAAAAAAAAACATGCTCGCCAAGTGGGTCAGCAAATGAGGTCGGTCTCATGTAGGCTGGCTCAGCATGAATTAAAGTGCTGCATCAGCTCAATGCAAATGACTCCTATTTACTGGGTCACATGTGATTATTAAACTTTACAGTCGGAAGAAAACATTGTATTCATTTTTTGTTCACCTGATTTATTCATTAAAAAAAAAGAAGAAACCAGGTATGGCCAAACTAAGGCCCGGGGGCTAGATGCAGTCCACTGAACTTCAGGCAGTTGGACATGAAGGTTTTATGAACCTTGACCATGAACCTGGATTACATGGAATCTGCATCAACATTTATTGTACATCGGCTTTTTCCTGCAATAGCTTTACTTCCCCAATAGATGGTGTACAAAAGGCTAAAAGCTGTTATAAATTATATTTACTTTTTATATTATTGAAGTTTCAGACAAACGTTCCGTGTATCTGCTCCTCACACGTCAAATGTTAAGGTGTGGCCTGCGATCAGGGGCGGAACTTGAGGACAAACAAGCCAGGCAGTTGATTGAGCCCGGGGCCACTAGGGGGCCCTGGCCAAAAAAAACATTTTTTTTTTTTTTTTTAGGGAAGTGGCCCTAGCGATATCTTGCTTGAAGCCCTAAGACACCCCAGCACTGACCCTTCCATGACTGGACAAAAAATATACCCTGTACCCCATGTTTCAGCTAGAGATATATCCAGAAATCAAAGTTCTGGTTGCCAGAAAAGACAATCCCAGACTTGAAGTAACTCAAAGACACTAACATTAGTCTGAAGCAACTGCACACATTAATACCAGTGTCCATCCTCCCACTGACAGGATGCACTTTCTGTTTCCTGCTGCAAGTCATAATGTGCCCATACACCAACAACAGTCTCACCTCTTAGCTCGTAGTGTTCATTTCCTTCTGTCTAATGATTTCTCTTCAGAAAACTATTGGACCTGATGGTAGACAGGTTGGCTGTCTCTGTGGTGGCTGGGACTCTGGTGGTAACTGAAAGGCAGGGCGGGGCAACCTGAGATGAATGCTCCTAATACTCCATAAAAGCCCTCTTCCACCGTGATGTTCACCAAATAATGGAGAAAAAAACCCTGTCTGGGATGGTGTTGCTCTGATGACTGTTGGTGGCAGTAGTGAATCAAACATCAGCGGGTCACCAAATGGACCAATGGTTGTTTTAATCTCAACTGGGTCAGAGGATTGATGGCTGGAGAAGGTGAGGACACAGAAGTTCACACTGTGCACTGTCTCTGACTAGGGGGGGGTCTTGGTGAGAGCAAAGAGAATAAGGACATGGTGAGGAGGTGAAAAAAAATGACCAAATAAGGGATGATGAAGGTGACAGGGGACAAGGAGCAATCTGCCACAGAGTGGGGCCAACAGGGATATGAGGAGGCAAAAAATGTGTGTGTGCATGAATGTGTGATTCTGAAGCCCTTGGACACCTTGATTGTTCCTGTCCTCCTCTTTTCGCTGCTCATTTCTCTCCTTCCCACACACTCCCTTCTTCTATTCCCATCGGTCTCACCTTTTTGTCACCGGTTACTGCCTCCTCGCTGCACCACTTCCCCAAATATCTCCCCCCTCTCCTTTTCTCCCTCTTTTTCTGTGCTCGTTTCAGGTTCGATCCCTGTCCAATCCTTCTTTGTGGGTGTCCCAGCACGCTCCCCCTTTTCACAGCACAGTATTAAAAGCCTCCTGTTGACACTCAGCCTGATTGAGAAAGGGGCAATCAAGTTACCTCCTCTCCCACTCCCCTCCCTTGTGCATTCCGGACATGTGTACACACACCAACGTGCATACAAATAATCATATTATCGCCGTCTCGTCTGCATGACACACACGGAGAATTTATACTTTGCCTTCCTATAAATCAACTCTCGGCCTCAACGTAAGGTTTTGCAATGTTTTCGCACCGGAAACTCCACTGATTAAATTGAAGCTGCAGATTGCCAGTAACCTCTGGAAACATCGGAGGACACAAAGGGGCCATGGGTGCGTTTTCCAATTGTTTGCCGAGGCGACCAACACTTTACTTTGTGTTTTTAATTTTGTCTTCTCTCCGTGAGAGATTGCGTCCAGGTTTAAGGAGTTCATGGATGAGAGGACTTGGTTGGGTGGGAAACGTCATGGAGTCAAACGGACAAATTTGACATGTTTAATTTAAAACGCAACAGCCATTAAGGATGCGAGTGAGGGAGTGTGGACGGGAGGGGAGAGAAGGGAGGAGGTTTTATTGATGTTTTATTGCAGGATCAAAGTCATCATCTGGGAAGTTACTTAACATGCACTGGGGGATTGAGGTGATGTTTCACGTTGGGCGTATGCGTTCATCATTAAACACACTTTTTTTCCTTAGAAAAAAGGATTCCACAGCATCCTTAAAAAGGGACACTCAAACAAATGTGATTGGAGTTGGACGATTAAATCTCCGTATTTTGTTCCAAGACTCAGTACTTTGAACAATCAGATCATTTCCTGTTGTTGAGAATAGGAGCCAAACCTTTGAAATGACTCCACTCTTCGTCTGCTCGCTGTTTTATGATTGGCGTCCAATTTTATCCACTTTTCATGTATCAACCCTAATGAGGCTGTGACATTGTCCTTCTCGAAATGGCATCAAATGATTTAATGTTAAGACCCAATACGACCGCGAGCAGGGCCGCAACTTCAGGAAAAGCAAGCTAGTCAGTTGCGTGGGGCCCGTGCCACTAGGGGGCCCTGTCCAGAACCTTTTTTTTTTTTGCTGCATTCACTCATAGGGTGGTAGCCCCAGCAATATCTGTCTTGTGGCCCCAAGAAACCTTAGCACCGACCCTGCCATGACTGGACTAAACACATACCAAGTACCCTAGGGGTGTCAAAGGGTAGATTGGGATCCACCAGTAGATCAACAAAGGAGTGTTGGTAGATACCGAACAATAACATAAAACAATACTAGTAACAAAAACTAGAGATGTGAGTCTATTTCAAGATGCTAATCACTGGCTAGCGTGAGAATAATATAGGTATTGAGTTGGGCAGTATAACTTATGTCAGTGTTGGGCCGTAAGGGCCAGCAAAGACTTCTCTGCTGGTCTAAACATACTCAGAAAAGCACATTTATTCATAAATATTAAAAAATATTAATTTTATTATAAAAATAGTTTTTACATTTCAAAAATTGGATAAAACTTTTTATCCAAATATATTTCAGCTAGCTAGTGTTGTCAGGTACCATGAAATCAGCCAGAGCCTTCGGAATGTAAGTAAGTCGATGTACACAGCCTGTTTAGTTTGCAGCCAATCATCTTGCGGAAATTGCGACGTCAGGGCCTTCTAGCTGGCCCAAAATAGAAGGCGTGATTAGCCTATATTAAGAGTGTCCTGGTGTCAAACTGACGTTATTATGAGGTGAATTAATTTGTTGTCACAAAACTATGATGTCACTGAAGGCCTACGGTTGAAATGCACGGCCCGCCACTGTTATATGTTATACTTTCTATGTTACAAGTGATTATGTGAACAGAACCGTTGTGTATCCACTTTATTGTCCAGGTGAGAGAACATTGTACAAAGTAGTACAATTTTAATAAAGACTACACTGGTTTTCTAAAAAAACCCAGTCAGCCTTTAATGATGAATTAATCATAACATTTTCACATTACTAATAAAAAAAAACCCACTGTGCCCACCTTGGCATTCTGCTGACCAAGGACAAACAGTTAAAGTGTGGAAAAGGCTGCAGAGTCTGACCTTCTCCTCAACTCTAACCCATTTTCCATCAATCTCGGCCCGATGGCACCATCCTTTTCTTTACACTTCAATAATAAAGAAAGGAAATGCCTCATGTCTGAGGGACAGAATGAAAGCACTCGGTTTGATTGGCACATCAGTCACAAGGAACTGACAGGAAACTGGACGGTGACAGCACTCCATCAAGTCCGTTCTCAGGTTGGCATTGGCCATCTATGACACAGACACTTCTGAGCGGGATGAAATAACACCTTCTTAAAAACCTCCACCCCGGCGTCTCCCCTCCCGACGTAGGTGAGAGGAGCAGAATCCAAAACAATAGTCGTCTAAACAACCCCATCACAGGAAATAATGTGTGGTCGCACTGACCTGCCCCTTTGGTCACCACTAGCTTCGGTTTGCTCCGAGCTCCGTCACCTTTGGTGGTGTACGCTGCCACTGTGATGGAGTATGTGGTGTCTGGCTTAAGTCCTCCAATGACCATTTCCTACAGGAAACAAGGAAGCGACAGAAAGAGTCAAACTGTGCCTGGAATCTTTGATGAGTGGCGGCCACTTCATTCAGCTCCAAATGCCACACGCAGAATGTTAATCTCAGCGAAGCCTCTCTCGGCTCCCGTTATTAATTTTCACGAGGCATGCATTAAACTTAACATTTTCCCCGGGGTAATGGGAGACCATTCCATTAAGCGAAGGAGGGACGTTACATGTGTATCGGAAACCCGCCCCCCTCGTCTTATTCAACGGGCAATATCCTGCTGAAGAACTTAACTTTGTGATTAATGTATGCCCAATCCATCCCTGTTATTTTCTGGCTGTTTTTAACCTCGGCCATTAAGTTTCATTGAGTCATCTTCAAGGAGATGCTCCTGATCAATTCTAATGAATCTTTCAAGGGAGCCTGTTTGAATGAAAGCCGAATGAGGTTTTTAACAGGCCGGCCGGCAGACTGATGGGGGAGGTCAATAAAGGTAAATGAGGTATAAGTACTGCGTTGCACTTGGGATGGCGTTCACGTAATTCAGATTGATTGAGGTTTCAACGCATGAGTTCAGAATCAGGGCGGAAAAAAGGAATTCTGCTGTAGTGGAAGATCAACAGTTGGAATGAAAACCTAAAATAAACCCAAGTATCACACACAAAAAAACAACACGGCCAAATGAAATTATAAAACACACACAGACACTATCAAATCACAAGACAGGAAAACAAAAATATAGAACAACAAACGGCACAAAAAGTAAAAACTGCATTCCAGGCACAGCAGGCGATGGAGATTGCATCAAACCCTGGTCATTTAGATCAGTGTTCCCCAACCTTTTAAGCACCACGGACCAGTTAAATTTCTAGTACTAGATTAATGGACCAGTCATTAAGTTGTGGAAGAAAAATACCAGTTATTAAATGTAAAATTTCTGTTTACTGAAATATTTTCCTACCTATAAAATCCTCCTACCCCAATTAACTGTGCATGGGCACAACAAGGATTTCTCAAGTGCACACAGCCTATAACTTTCTGCTACCAAAC
>JAFBJS010010256.1:0-37183 GCA_016785265.1 Paraplagusia blochii | reverse complement strand
GAGGAGGGACAGTGGATACATTGGTAGAAGAATGATCCTAGAGATGGAGCTACCAGGTAGGAGACAAAGAGGAGGTTGATGGATGCAGTGAGGGAGGACATGGAGGTGATTGGAGTCAGAGTTGAGGACACAGAGGACAGGGAGGAGATGGAAATTTGTTTCACTTTAGTCTAATGCCACCGCATAAACTAAATGACCTGTTAGTGCTGAATATCATTTCCTATAATATACAATATAATTATCAAATACAAAAATAGAAAATAAATATCAGTCCCCGACACTCATCCCAGTAAAGATGTGTTTCAGCAGAAAACAAACAGGATGGGACCTAAGCTGCAGAGTCGTCCTCTGTGTCCAATGGGCTTATTTACTTATGGTCTTACTGACTTCTGAGACGTTCAGCTTCCTCCCCTGAATTCCTCACACTGTGGTTGGAAAGTCTCCACATCCAGGAGGAATCACTTGGTTCTCAGTCTGTGTGGAAGGAAGTGACTCTGGATGTGACAGCGTGAAACATCACAGAGAACAGGTGTCTCCATGGGAGGAGTTCAGGCCTGGGTGGAGCACAGCTATTGGACCACACGGCTGTTTTGTTCAACTTCCTGTTCATTTTAATATCTGGTTTCACTGAGTGGACATTTGTTTAGACCAATATAGTGATAACAATAAAAATAGTTCATGAGAGATTAATTTCAGAGCTGATATTTGGCCATTTTCTGTGATTTTTGTCATAGTAATCACATCACTTTAGCTCGTACATCAATAGCTAAGACATTGTACTGCCAAAATGGTGCTTTTAGGCCAGGATTTTTAAACTCAATTTCCCAGTGGGCCACAATTAAAAACTGTCATGAAGTTAAAACCAGACTGAATATTTATAAAAATAACCCCAAATAAACTAAATATTTCCCTTTCTCTAGATATTAAATGCAGGGGCGTTGCTAGAGTCTCTTGGGACTCCTAGCAAGATATCGCTAGGGCCCGCACTCTATCAGTGTCCACACCAAAATAATTTGGACCGGGCCCCCTAGTGGCCAAAGCCCTAAACAACTGCCTGTCTTGGCCATCTTCAATGCCACCCTTGATTAAATGTTGATTTTTGGGACGAATGAATCTGGAACAGCCGCTTAATTTTAATATCAATATCATAATATAATATTAAGAATATTAAGTTCTGAAATTTCATCAGAACTTAAACACATATGAGTGGTATTTGCCTTTATCTGTAGCCTTTCCAATACATTTTAATGTTTTACAGACCTGCAATAATAAAAACACTAAATATCTGTGTTATAACCAAGACTAAAGTTAAAGCACTAATACTACAAATCCTGCCAGTATATAACAGCTTTATACTAGTGGGCTTGTGGGCCAAATATAATTACACTGCGGGCCAGATTTGGTCCCCGGGCCTGAGTTTGACACCTATGTTTTAGGCACTCCAGTTTTTTTTTAAGTGGTACCATGTATAAAATTGAAGTTGAAAAATGATATTGTTTGTTCCATGAAGCCCAGAGTGAAGATCCGGGATAATAGAACTAAAGATCCATAAAATAAAAAGAAGAGAGAGAGAGAGAAAAAAAAATCATACAAAGCTTCCCCTGTTTTTTTTTTTTTTTGTCTCTTCAAGTGTTCCTGTAAAACGTTCCCAAATGCTATCTGACAAATAATTAGTGATGTCAGCATTCACGTCCTTCTCCTTGACTTCCAAGTCCGCTGCAATATGACTCTGAGGAGAAAAAGCCTCTGATGTCATTTAATCACTAGGACTACCTTCAGACTGGAAGTGCTTTCAGAGAAGCATCGTTTCTGAATATAAATCACAGCGGTCCACACTCACGGTCTCACCGCAGCCGTCTTTTGTGATTCTATTTTTAAACAGCGGCTCGGATGTTTGTGCGTCGTACTTCATTACAGATTTAATCCCCTGGAAGCCAAACGGCTGAGCGGCAGCTCGCACGCAAACATTCCAATGTATCTAAAACCCTCCTGCAATTACTGTAAGTGTGGACGGGGGGTCTAAACTGCTTGTTTGGCTAAATGCGGAGGATTTAAAAAAACCCTCACTTTAATTTGAGCCACAGCTCTTGACTTGGTTCCTGGCGGGTCAGAGGTTTAATCTGAGGGTGTAACAAAGCCTGATAATCCAAGGGTCTGTCTCTGAGTTCATCTCAAAGCATGAAATTAATTCTGACACTATGAAATGGGATTCTTATCTTTCCCTGCGGGGGCTTGTGGTGCCCATAACATCTGCTTCCTGGGTGCATCTCCTGGTCCTGGTACCATGACTGGCACACGGACAACGGAGAAGAGAATTCTGGGATCCCCGTCGAGAATTGTGGACCCGCTAAGGTAGCACGTAAGCGATCAGACAGAAATGGCCTCGTAACCTGATATGACTGGGGCAGAAAACCACAACGGGCTGTTGCGTCTGTATGAAGCCACTCCAGCCATTGATAACTTGTGATTTTTCTCTATGAATCTGACGAAAATATTCGAATCATTGATAAAGTTTTGTCCCTATCAGGATAGGGCTAATTTAGATTCTAAAAATCTAGATTTTTTTTTTCCCTCTTTTTAATTGCTTTTCACAAGTTCTTGACAGAGTGATCCTCATGACAAGAGCCCGGGGTAATGCTGCTTGGACTGAGCACAAACTTTAACAATTTGCATACATCTGTACCACGAGTAATGGACAAGAAAGCAACCAGGGAAATAACACCGACTCTTTTTGCAGCCTTTGTGTGGCAAAGGGTTTCAGTCTGCCCGGAAACTACAGATGATTATTGTGTTTGGCCTCTTACTCTATTCATTCCATCAGATAATTTGTGTAAAACTCAACAAACTGTTTTTACAAATACTATTTTGTATAAAACAACTTATAGATGGAGTCATTTAGCGACTTTTTACGCCGCAAACGTCCAAAGCTGCGGATGCAGCAGACTGGAACCTCAGAACCACACGATCACTTACCTTAAAGCTCCCATTAAATCAAGTAACATTTTGTTTTGCTGTTCTTTTGCTTTGGACTGACTACTTTATGACTTCTCTGATCTCAGTACTGAGAAACCAACTGTTGGTTCCTCACATCTGCTAAAACAGGGACTCGTGAAAAAAAGCACAGAAACACTAAGAACAATGGCAGATAAAAAAGAAAAAAAACAAAACAAACTCTCGTCTCAAATGGTGAAATAGGAAATGCTAGCAGTCAAACAAATTAATTCTCCCTCATGTTTGCTCAGTGAGAAAGTGGATGTCAATGTTATCAGCATGCAATGCTCTGCCTGCTGTGTCAGAGTTGCTTGTGGCAGTGCTGGGCTGGAGTTCAATGAAAAAAAAAAAAAACAAAACAAAAAAACTAACAGGCACCAAAAAAATATCAGTAATTGTGCAGTAATGTCAGACCAATATTCTTTCAGACAACCCTGAAACGAATAAAAGTATAAAAACAAAACAACTCTGAGTAAAAAAAAAAAATAGTTAAGAAAGATTGAAAATAAAATAAAAAAAAGGCAAAAATATACAAAGTGATGTCAAGCCATTCCAAGGAGAGCTGCTGTTCCTGCTCAGAGGAACAAGCAGGCAAAGGGCGAGGCACAGAGAGAAACAGAGAGAGAGAGAGAGAACCAAACCAGACCAGTGTGGTGGAAGAAGAGAGGAGTGAACCCCATCCACTCAGTTTATAGATACCACAGAGAAATAAATGCACAAAAAATAAAAAAAAAATAAAAAAAATAACCCAGCGTGAGGAAGAAAACCCAACACGTCGACTGGTGAAGATGTGCACAGACACTTGAGAGACGCCAAGACATAACAATGCAGTAGGATGAACTTTTCATGCTTGGACTGATCAAAGATCAACAGTGCAATGATACTTTTCTCCACAACAACACCCCCTGTGGGTCTGAGTGAGTATCACATGCAACTGGCGCTCGCCTCAGTGACTCTGCAGCGTCTGTGCAGCCCGGCTGCAGAGCGGTAACACAAACAACAGTGACGTGGTTGTTCCAAAGCCCCCACAAGCCCTGATGTGGGGGGACACAGCCCACAAGTTGCACTGGTAGAAACAGAAAATGTGTTAAAGGAAGGGTTCATCCTCACCACCATGGCTCCATTATGTCCCAGCCGACATTAAATAGGGATTTATTCCCTATTATATTTGATAAATTGCATGGAGCCTAATAACAATAACTATAGACAGTCTGGGAGTAAATGCATATTTATCGTTTTTTTTTTTTTTATATTCCATATCATCAGGATTCACAATAAGCCAGCCATAATCCTGCAAATCCAGCTTAATTTTTTACAAATTCGTCTCCATAAATGTGTTGTGTGTTAACACACAACACTGTTGTTAATCTTTACCTACTGTGTGAATTTGTCACAAAGATCCTGCATGTGTCACTGTCTTCATCTACACCAGCTACTGTGCTCACTAATCTCTGGTGGTTTTAAATGTTTCACAGGTGTTCATGCTTTTTTAATTTACGATAAAATCAGAAAAAAAAAAAAAAATAACACACCAGAGTAAAAACCACGTAACTCTAAGAACTTATTTTTGGCCAGAACGTATTTTTTGGCCATATTAGAGCCTTGGTGGTCTGAGAGGAGCGCAGACATTTTTTGTGTCTCGGTGACATGGGAGAGAAAGTGCACTTGCTGTGGACACAGGAAAAGCAAATATGGAGCAAGGTGAAAAAGAAAATAAAGAGTCTGCCAAAAATCGTCTGGTTTTTTCGACCGAGCCGTTTGGTTCTGGAGTCACGTCAGGCAATAAGTCTGGACTTGTTACGACCTCTCTTAAAATATACCAGGAAGAAGAATTCAAAGCTGTGCTGAGAAAAGCAGCGGTAAAACAAGTTCAAAGTCATATGAAATAAACCAAGCATTTGATTGAGAATTAAACACATCACAGACGTTAATGGACAACTTGGTTCGCCGAACAAATCGCACTCAGAAAAAACATCACAACCTGTTATGTTCTACAAAGACACAAAGACACTTCACCGCTTTCCTGAGGAGAAAATCCCTTTGTTAGCAGAGATAAAACGTGAGCGAGGAGTAAGAAGTTTACATACTGGCTTGCAAGGTCTTCTGCGGTATGTCATTGGTGAAGGCTCCGATGCCTTTGGTTGAAATAGCTGCCAGGGAGAAGTGGTACTCCGTGTTCGGCTGCAGCCCCTCCACCACGTACGATGAGGTGGGCCCAAAAGTTTTCTTCATTTGCTAGATTTGATACAGAGTATGTTTTAAGTATGTTCTCAAAATGTAAAGTTGACAGAGAGATTCTAAAGAAAGAGATGGAGGTGTTTTACCTGGGAGCCGAAGCTGACTTCTGAGTAACGAAGCTCATAACTTATAATTCCTTCCTTCTCATAGGCGGGTTCCCAGGTCAGTTCGATGCTGGTGTCGGCCACAGCACCAGTGCGGAATTTGGCGGGTTGACCTGGAACTGGAAGGAAAGCAACGAAATGTTACCAAAAAAAAACAAACAAAGGGAACATCGAGGGATTTGAACGTGGAACCCTCAGGACCCATGTCCGGTTTCATAACCACTAGGCTACCATTTCTGCAGCGGACAGCATACAGAGTGAGAGTCATAAACTATCAAGTAGTCGGCAGAGGTGGCTTAGTGGTTAAGGAAGCGGACTTGGGTCTGCAGGGGTTCAGGTTCGAATCCACCAGCTGCCAGGTTGCCACTGAGGTGCTGTGATTATAGCACTGTCCCCACCCACATAACTTCTTGTGGGCTCACCACCCACAGGAAGGCTCAAAATATGGTGCAATGGAGCAATGTTGCCTGGCAACGGACACGCAGACAAAGACAAAGAATTAAATATAAGGCTCAGAATTTTTATTTTCTGGCTGGATTGGATGATTCAATGGACAGAATATCGATCCCTAATACTGGACATTTATAAGGACTTTACTGTTAGCAGTAACATTGTCAACAGTATTATTGGTTTGGTCCAAATAGAATGATTGAGACCCGTGGGTTCTGAATAAATACATCAATGAGTTTGAAGCAAAAACAAAGTTTTAATGAATTAAGTTTAAAGTCATTTGTTGCCAAACTCGCGTTTTTTGTTTCCCGACATTATAATCACGCAGAACGTTCTGTCACCGTTTCCTGAGGCTGCAGATGTGCAGGAGAACCTCGCGCAGCAGGGACGGCACGTTGTCGCATCTACAGTCTGTTTAAAGTTTCATAAAAATCTGTTGCTGACAGAATCACCAGCTAAACACTTTCATAATGGCTGTAAAATTCATATTCTGCTCCAGAAGCAAAGCTCCATTCACAGACGCATTTTCTTTTTCATATGAAAACTGTCAATTTGGTTACACTATTATATAAACACTCAACGTCAGAATGTCAGAAATGTCTGACGTTACATAGTTATTTCACCATTGAGGAAAAAAAAAAGTCTCGTACCTCCTTGTAAAACCTTGACGTGGATGGGCTCTGAGAAAGGTCCGTCTCCTACAGAGGTGAACGCCAGGACCTTGATGGCGTAGGTCTCTTGAGGAACTAAACTTTGTATAGTTGTGATGATGCTGTCCTGAACATTGTGTATCTGCCAGAGGCTCATAGGCTGTGAGTCGTCCATGGTGTAATAAACTCGATAGCCCTTGATCTGTCCGTTGGGCTCCTCGGGTTCTTCCCAGCGCACCATCATGGTGTTCTGGGAAATGATCTGGGCCTGAATGTTCCGGGGAGGACTGGCCGGAGCTTGTTCTCCGGTTCGAGTTTCCACCGGCTCGCTGGGCGCACCCTGGCCGATCGTGTTGACGGCCGAGACGCGGATTTCGTACTCCGTGTTGGGGTACAGTCCGCCGATGCTGTACCTGGTGGTGGTGATGTCGTCCACCGTCTCAAACTTGCTGTCTGCAGATTTGGCTCGGTACTGGATGATGTAGTACGTCACTGGGTCTGGGTTGCCTGAATCCCAGGTGATGGTCACGCTGGTGGCCGTGGTCTCGCTGACCACAGGTGTGCCTGGAGGCTTGGGGAGAGCTGTGGGAATCAATTAGCGAAAATCAGTTGAATCCTTCGTGACGCGAGAGTATCTTCCCAGGTAAGTCTTAAAAACAAACATTTTCACGTCTTACATTTCACCGTGATCTGTGCCACTGCTTCTATGATGCCCAGGCTGCTCATGGCCACACAGGTGTAGTTGGCTGACTCACGAACATTGTTCAGTTCCAGAACATTTCTGCCCACTGGCATCTCATCCTCCGGTGTCAGGTCCTCTGAGTTCAGCATCCACTTGACGTAAGGCATGGGCGAACCCACTGCAACACACGTTATGTTCACACTGCCACCAGGCATAATTTCCTGACTTGTTGGTGGAATGGAGAAGCGAGGAGGCACCCGTCGGACTGGGAGGAAGCATGAGGAAGAGGAGAGGATGACAAAAGAGGGCGGAGGATTAAAAAAAAAAAAAAAGAGAGAAAGAGAGGTAACAAGTGAAGCCGATGAAAATAGAACCTTCTCAAGAAAATGCTTAACACAAAATGTTCCACATGGTAAATGTGAACGTAAACACAAAGTAACAAAAGTAGGTTTGGAACGAAATTATACAAAGAATGAAAAGGAACTAAACTAACAGAACTGCTTCAACAACAATATAGATTAACAGTAAAGCAACGATTCATAGCAACAAGGTTCCATTGACCAAAATTTGACCCATCACAGCACAATTAGAGGCACAAAAATCTATTACGAGTTTCTCATCTTTGAAACTGAACTGCTGGCTTCTACATACAACTAAAAAAATAAATAAAAAATACCTGATCACACGCTGGGAAAAAATGGGATCAAGTTCTTACAAAAGGCCAAGACGGTAACCCGGAACTTCCTGTCCTCTCTGGCACATGTGCCAAACAGGAAGTAGGCCATTGCAGGCTTCTCCCCCAGTCCAGGAAGTGAAGGGTTACAGAGCAGTTGACCATTTCTACAAGGTCTCTTTAACACAGTCTCCATGGTGTTGGTGTTTGCCTCCTACCTTCGCTACCTAACTCTCTGAAAGATGAGAAACTTTAATCAGATTTTTGTGGTTTAGGGTAGATCCACTGGACAAAGCCTTATTAAGATCTGACACGGTTCCATTGATAGATGCAGCTATCAGTTTCACAGACAGCATGCATAAATAGACCGAAGTAAAATTAAGAGGTAAATGATAACAAAATTAGGTATAAAAAATTGAGATAAAATGCATAGAGGAATATAACTGAGGGGGTCGCTAGCATGCCCAGACAAAAGACGATTGGAGGGGAAGGAGGAATACAAGGTCGAGGAAAGATCGTCCGAAGACGAGAGAGAGTGGAGACTCACAAAGCAAGAAGACAGAGAGACCAAGAGGGAGAGGGACAGAGAGAGAGACAGAGAGACCAGAGAAAGAGAGGAAGGGGTTGGAGGAGGGTACAAAGGTGGTCCCCCGCTTCAATGCCGTGTAAACTTAAGTTTTCTTCAGCTAATGTGACAAACTGTGACGGTGGCACATTGTCACATCGCAGTCCCTGTCAACACAAAGTACGTTTCGAGGAACAAGAAATGTGCCTAAAAAATACATAGAGAAAAAAAAAAAGAAAAAAAAAAAAGAACTGCAGTTGAACTGGAGAGTCTACTGTCACAGTGTTGGAGTCACGAAACAGATCTGGATCAACAGAGAGTAGAAATCCAGAAAAACAACGAAAAGAAGACAGAGGGAGAGGAAGAGTCGGATGGAGAAGGGAAGGTGGAGGACACTGAGAGAGAAGCGTGAAGCTCACAGGTGGGGAAAAGGCGTCAGTGTGGGCAAAGTCAATGCTCGCCTGGATCTGTGTGTGTGCTGACATTTGTGCGCATATATGCCTTTATGTGTATTCATGTATATGTATTGTATGCATTAGTTAGCAAATATATCATGTGAGCATGAGGTGCATCCCAGCAAACGCTTGACAAAACGTAGAGAAACACTAAAGTAAAGCGACTATGCCGACAATGTTATGTTTCTTTAAAAAACTCAGATTCTTGATTTTATTTATTTAATATTTAATTATTATCAGTTGACGGAAACTCCTTGGTACGGTTGGGCTGAAGTGGTTCCTTCAGAACGTTCCTCATACGTGGATAGAGGTGTTATCAATTACAACTGTTGGTTCAACTCCGCACTAAAGTGCATTTGAACTGGACTGCTATACAAACAAAACTGTCCTTCCCATTGAACCAATTGAAGACTGTTAGTGTAAATTGTTGCAATGTCCGATTACTCTAGGACAGTTGTCCTAGCCCATTGAATCCCCAACCAAGATTCTAACTTTTATACCGTCTGGTAGCAGAAAATTATAGGCTGTGTTCACTTGAGAAATCCTGGTTGTGTGCATGCACAGTTAATTCGGGTAGGAAGATTTTATAGGTAGGAAAATACATCAGAAAATCTAAAATTAATTTTAAAAATGGATATTTAAAGTTTCATTTTTTTTAAGGGATATTTAACTGCCACGACTTAACGGCCGGTCCGTGAAAATAGTACCAGACATTTAACCGGTCCGTGGCGAAAAACGGTTGCGGAACATTAACCTAGGACATCTCCAGTGTCTTTTCTGCAATGGTGAAATAAATACCTACACATTTTATGGAATTACAGATTGTATTTCACCTGTTCTGGAACCAGGGTTTATGGAAAGTCTACTGGGAAGTTTCTTCTCGATACTAAATCTAAATCTGTGCTGTGTCACAATGTTTGTTGGGATGCACCTTAGGTAAAAGATGGAAAGAGGGAAAGATGTAAATAGTGACAACCCTAAATGGAAGATATGGCTCAGACAGACTGACAAAGGAACGAACCAGACAGAAGCAGCCAGACCAGAGACGAGACAAGAAGAAGACGCACACAGAGACGAACAGACACACGGTCAGGGGGGGAAGAGGGAAGGGTTCAGGGTTTAGGGTGTTGGAGAAAGGGGGGAGGGAGGAAGGAGGAGGAGGAGGAGGAGTAGAGGGGCATTAGTGGGAGATAGATTTAAAAAAAGCAAAAGTAACAAATAAAAAAAGTAAATCAAATACATGGCTCAAAGTAGTTTTGCAGGTCTCGCACACTGGGGCTTAAAATCAAGAATCAATGGAATGTCCCTGTCTCCCCGCCGAGAACTTCTCGGAGCACCTCTGTGCAACCAATCCTGAGAAATTCAGGAAGATCGGATTTGACATGTGGTGGACGTCAGTAGGGACTCAGGTGGAAAAGTCTTAGGGACACAATCGAAAACATCCAAACGGAATTTCGGGAGGAGATTAATGAGCGAAACTTAACGTAACTCCTAGCTACACCTGATCATTTTTGGGAAAATTACTGCTTATTACAGCCGGACTTTTTCATCTAAATAAAACATTTAGTCTTAGGTGTAGTCTTGGATCACCAAACACAACCTACTAGTGATACTAAAGATTGAGCAAAAATGTTTTACTTGAAAGAAAAATGTTTTTTTTTTATGAGTGTATCCTCTCAGTTCTATAATTTACTGTTAATTTGTGGATGGTTATGTGTTTATAATAATAAATTAAAAACACACACTAGCATTGGGTCTAAATAAAACAGCGACCTATAGGTTACTTTTAATATTTTTAAGATTCAAATAGTTGTCAAAATATCCTTTTAAATAGTGTTAAAAGGGGGGAGCCAATTATTTCAGCCAGAAAACATAATTTTCTGCATTCTGATTGGTCCAAAATACCTCACTGAACAACAAAGGTGGAAGGGCAGCCCATTCCTCACACTGACATGCATGGGGGGCGGGGGGGTGGCTATGGCATGAGTGACATATAGAGGTGTGCCCCCATCCACTCGGGCAGACACCTGAGAACCAGTACAATCCAAAAGAAATGTCACCCAGAACCCATCCAGGCATGCCACTCATTCCCAGATGTAGCATTGATCCAGACACACACGCACAAAATGAAATGAAAGAGTTAAAAATCAACAAAATCAAAAGAGAAAAAAAACAAACAAACTTGACAAATCCACAAAAAAAAGAACTAAGTCCAAACAGCATAGACAGTACCATAGTGCAGCTGTGTTCAACAACGAGGTGTGCAAACTATTAGATGTTTTTCCGCTATGGTTTGTCTCCGTCTGAATTTTGCCTCAAATCCGAAAGAAAGAACAGTGAGAACCGGAGGAGGAAAAACGCTGGAAAGGGAATTTTAGGGGGAACCCTTCAATCAAAGTGTGTCTGACGCCGCTCTTCTCTCCCAGGGGCTCGGGTCAGCCAATGGACCGGGAGCTGAATTGGTTGAGTGAATGAGGTTTCCTCAGGGGGAGATGTCACTGTTAACCTTTCAGTTTTAAGCCTAACACTAAGAGCAGGGAGGAAAAAAAATCCAGCCGTATGCCAAACACTGGTACTGATAGGGTCAGTGAAATCTGAAAATACACAGATCACTGAGACAAAAGGCTAATCTGCTCCCAGCATGCACCTGGACCTGAGAGCTACGGAATGTTATTTTGGTCAAAACAAAAAAAAAATAAGGTCAGATACTGATACAGGGAGTCAAAGCAGTCATCCTAAAGGACAAGTCAAGATAATCTAGGTGTCCTACAACATCGATTAAAAGCAAAGACCCCTAAGGGTTTGGACAGTGTCCTCATTCACAGAGACCAGGAGCCCCGGCCGGCCCATTTGGAACTGAGAGAAAGATCCAAAATCTAAGTGTGTACCTTTCGTTTGAACCAATGAAAAAACAAACAGATACTCTTGTTTTAAGCCCCAATGTGGAGAGAAAGACTAAGAGCCTTACAATGGACGAGGTGGAAAGCAGTCGAGAGAGAACGCCAGAGTACTGGGCTAACTACGGCGGGTGATCGGTGTCGTGTCATGGAGGGATTTGTGCCAAAAAACAGAGGTCAGAAGGTGGACATTATCGGCCATTTTGGTGAGGCAGTGATTCTCGCTGCCCCAAAATGAAGGGGTGGAGGGGTGGGGGGAGCCAAAATAATGTGCAGCCTTTAGTGTCACCTTGAAGCTGAGATTACACCCTCTGGCTGCCTGAGGACACAGGCGCAGTAAGGAGATCCTTTAGTCACACTCGCTGACTGAGGCCTAGGGCATTTACATACACACTGTAGGGGTCGGCCTGCATTAACATACCTTGGCTGAGCCACTGCTAAACAGCCGCTATGGGTGGCTCATCAAAATGGAAATTATCACCTGGAGAAAAAGTGACGGGAATCTTGGCAGCGGCATCTAACATTAGGGGAAGTGTGACGTGAGGGGATCTGGCCGCCGTTATTCTGTTTGCTTAGGGGCAGACCACAAGCTGCCCAATTATCCTGCAGGTGCGTCCACTCACTGTGGTCATCATCCTTCCGGAAAGGTTTACATTATTTTTCGGAGGTGAGTGTGATTTTTGTGTTTTTGCATTGGATTAGAAGGCGGAGAAACTTTGGAAAAGTTGGAGGGTTTTAAAGTCGGTATATCAGGACTCCTTGAGACAAACATCTAATAGAGATGGCAGGTTTGTTTTGCTTTGGCCAGTGAGAACATAAGGTGTAATCTAGCTTTCTTTCCCAACATCACACACAAATGCAGAGCAGGGCACACATGCACATTCCAGGTTCAGGCACATACCATTTCAGAAGTCCAGGTCATGCACATGCGTAAGTAACAACCCAGTGTTTCTGCATCAGAACGGAGATCTGGAAACTGTTGGTTTTAGACCTAGTGGGTTTTCAAGATGCTTTTTGGAAATCACAGAGCAGCACAACCACAGAATTTTTTTTTTTTGCAGAGATTTGCTGGTAAAAAAAAATATTTTGCGTGTTTTTTTTTTTTTTGGTTAATATTGTAATGTTGGTGTTTTGATTCGACTCAGTAAAGACATGTTTTGAGTCTATCAGATATATTTAAACTGCTGGTTGATGATGGTTCTAGTCTTCACCTAGGCCAGGCCTGGACAACTATTTTGACTTGTGTGCCACTGGTGGTCCTAAAATTTGTGTCAGGGGCCAGATCAGGATCAAAAAGATCAGGATCATAATAGATGAGTAAAGTTTCGGATAAAGGCGAAATGCCTTAAGCCTCTTTGCAGGGAAAAGGTAGAAAGATAATGATAATAATATAAATTTACAGTATAATTTAGACCATTTTGAGGGCCGGATTAAAACACCAAGCGGGCCGCATCCGGCCCCCGGGCCTTAGTTTGCCCAGGTCTGACCTAGGCTGTGAATTTGTTTATGTTCTTGTATTTTAATCACGACTCATTTTAAGTGTGTCTTAAGATTTAATCCCTGGAAACCTGCACAATTTACAACCGCACAAACAAACACTCCCACTCTCTGGGAAAGAAGATTCAACTGAGGGTATTTGTGTAATCAGACGTACTGAGCCACACCTATAACCCTGAGCCTAAAACTTTACGTTTTTCTTTTTACCAATATAATTAGTGGATTTAGTTAAATGTGTAATTTAAAAAAAATCCAATTTACATAGAAGGAAAGCTGCAGTGAATGATGATCCACTGACGATCCACGCTGTGAGCTTGTCACTCAACCAAAAGGTTCTCGTTGCTGCCGTTGAGGAAGTATCTTTGACACCCACTAGGTTAATGTTCAGGTGATTATGTTTAATTATTAAATGCTGCAGCGCTAACAACACAACCAGGTCAGGGTTTGAATCACGTCTTCTCTTCAGTGACGAGCTGCTGCAAACGTTGATCACAGAAACACTGGCTGTTTCCACACTTAATTCATTCGGCATTTGCAAGTTTGAGAGTCAAGCGGCAGAGCAGCATCATCTTGAATGAAGGGAACGGAAATTTTCACAATCAAATGAGCCACAAAAGACGAAGAAATTACAAAAGGAAAAAAAAAAAGAGGAAAAAAAACAGAAACTGAACAGAACCAAAGGAAGAAAAACACACAAACACAACACCATAATCACAACACAAAGAAAAGTCCAATAAAGGAAAGCCCAATGGGGTGAATCAGGTAAAATGCTTGTTGGAAGAAAAGGAAATACAAAGAAACAGAAACAAACAAAACCAAAGACAAGGAATGCTTTAGAAAAAAAAAGACCGTCAATGGCCAGAGGGATTCAGTACAGGCATGCATGCGCAGTTACATTCTCCCATCATGCAACCGGTGCAGTTATTTCCACGTGCCAGGTTCATGACAACATGTGCAAGAAAGCTTGCATGTGCAGAAGCAATACCAAAGGATGCAAAACGAGAAAAGGCCCCACAATGCAAACATAAAAGTAAAATTAACAAAACCCGAGCTACTCGGGTTTGCTTTCATCATTTCTTCCTTGGAAATAAAAGAAAAAAATTCTTTTACATTTAGCAGTTTGGTTCAAACTAATTAGTATTTTTTTATATATATAAAGATAGATATTCAAATTAGTAATGAATCAAGTTCTGCAATAGGCATATAACAACTAGGAATTTTTCAACATGTTGAATTTTTTTCAAATGTGGGTTAAAAAAAGTAAAAAAGAAAAAACACACCAACCTTCTCGAAGCTCTGAGGGATGTAAAGGGGTTGATGCAGAACACAATGACATGAGGAGAAGAGAAAAATAGGGGAAACACAGAGAGAGTAAAAAAAGCCACCTCAAGGTGTTTAGCTGCAGCTACATTTCCCTTCTCTTTCAGAATTTTTTTTTAAAAACTTGATTTTCCGTTTATTTTTAACTTCTCCCTGCTGTCAGTAAAACCCGTCTTGACAGTACACTTGTCTGTCCCTTTTCACTATTTATATATTTATGTTTTTTTTTTTTTACATTAACTTTGAACCAGAACAATCAGATTCACCCCAGCGGCCTCACTCCTGCCTGATAGGAATAAAATCGTGAGGCGTCACTGAAGTCAAATCAAGCGTAGCATATTCAATATTCAATTTTTTTTTTCGTTTTTTTTTCCCACAAGCTCCTTATATTCACAAGGACGGGCTCCTGTGGCTGCTTTATTTGCTTTTGTTAGAGAAGGAATCCAAATAAAGAGAAATTAAGAAAAAACTAATGAGATAGAAAAGTAAAAAAAAAGACACAGTTTGAGCTGAAATTAGCAGCTGCAGTTTCACTCGCTGACAGTTAAGGTTTGCAGAAGCCAATTACCAACACTGTGATTATGGTTTATGTTGGGTACTTTCATTTTACGGTCTCAAATTACCCAGAAAAAAAGGCGATACCACACATGCAATTTGGAGTATTTGCTCCATTTTGGGAATTTGGGGATTTTTTTCTTTTTTTTTTGGAAAATTGTGCACGCACTGCAGCTGCTAATCTCGAGTGCAATTCGCTTTGTGATAAAAAACATAGTCAACATCAAGTATCAAAATCGATTGACAAAAGTTAACTGAAAACAGACAAAGGTTTGACACCATCAAGGCATAACAAGTGTGTTACATAAGGTGAAGGGACCCCAGGTAATAATGACCCCTGTGTGCTTGTTTTTTTTTTTTTTTTTCTTTTTTTTCTGAAGCATGCTGATGGAGCCACGTTTCATGGAGACTACATGAACTGCTGTCGATGAGATCTGTGCATTTTCAACCGTTGAAGCCACTTAACATCCTCATGCTGAGTCAACACAGCGTCCCCCAGTATTGTTACGTAACGAACCCCCCCGTCGAGCTCTTGATTATAAATTTGCACAAAGCCTTTAATTTCTATGTCGTACAACAGCAACGTGGCATTAAGTGTTGCTACGTGACGGCGTGATCCTCCGCCACGAACGCAGACGAGCGGAGAGGAGACACAAGCCTTTTTTTTTTTTAACCATCTGCTCCTCACTGCTGATTTTTTTTTTTTTTTCTTCTTCCCCCAACACTGCTACCTCACAGGGTATGATAATAGCAATATCCACTGGGGGTTGGAGATAGTGCAGGTGAACCGAGCCTCCTGCCCCCGCAGGACTGTCAGGGTCTGAGGGAACAGCTGCATCTGAGCTCCTGATGCTGGACAGACAGACAGGCAGAGAGAAGGGCAGACAGACGGGCACAGAGACAGACAGAAAGGCAGACAGACGCAAGGGTCATACAGATAAGCAAACAGACGGACAGATGGACAGGGAGGGAGATGGAGAGACAGACAGACAGACAACCAGAAGGCACGCGGACAGACAGAAAGGCAGTCAGCCAGATAGATAGATGAGCAAACAGACAGGCAGAGAAAGACAGACACCAACAGAAAGATGTGTATAAGAGACAGGCAGGTATCTTTCAAGGCTGAGCTGTAAATTTAAGTCAGTTTCATTAATTTATTTGTTTATTCTTTTTAAGAATCTGGCTCGGGGGTCGGGCTGCTCCCTACCTCGCACATAAAGGTTAGCGGGAGACGAGTAGCGCACGCCTTCCACATTAGACGCCACGCACTCGTACTTCCCCTGGTCCGTCTCCTCGCTGTTCTCGATCTGCAAGGCACCTGGGAAATGACAACATTCCACAAAGACAAGAACAGAGAGAGACACAGAGAGAGAGAAAGGGAAAAAGAGAGGGAATTATTACGTCAGTGATAGTTTACTGGGAGACACAAAGTCTTCATGATGAGGACTTTATTGAATTTGTCAATTTCATTAAGAAATCCGTCTCCGTGTGACGCTCAACGGAAGTGTTGTGGTAAACAAACGGCTCCAGACTTAGAAACATTGACAACATTTCTTAATTTTTGAAAAACTTTGTCAAATTGTCCCTTTTTTCAGGGGTTGCCACAGCGAGTCAACAATTTCCATCTCCCCCTGTCCTCTGTATCTTCAACTCTGACTCCAACTACAACAACATGTCCTCCCTCACTGCATCCATTAATCTCCTCTTTGTCTCCTACCTGGTCGCTCCATCTCTAGGATCATTGTATCCACTGTCCCTCCTATGGAAATGTCCAAACCTTCTCAATCTGGCTTTGTCTCCAACCCTTCCTGTCTGTGTTGTCCCTCTAATCACCTCATTCCTGATCCTGTCCATCCTTGTCTCTCCTAAAGAGAACCTCAGCATCTTTAACTCCTCCACCTCCGTCTCCTGTCTTCCATCTATTCCTGGTGTTTTCTACGGCTCCATTTGCAGAAACCTGACAAACAGCTTGTTAGCTCCTTGTTAGTATTCACCATCAATACGCCAAGGTGCTTCCCAGGATGCTCTGCAGTATACCATAACCCACTCCATCAAGCCAACGAGCAGAGGGAAAACAACGAGTACAAGGCTACCATTCTGGACCATTGGTTTTATAACACTTTTCAGCCTGGGCTGCAAATTAGAACATCGATCCTGCTTAATTATAAAGATTAGTCACGCCTCCTCCTTAAACACAGCTGAACGCTATCAGTGTATTTTACACTTCCAACTCGGTCTATCTTCCTCTGAAGAAAAAAAAAAAAAAAAGTACTGACAATCCTGATCTGCTCTCAGCGTGATGGAAAAAAAAAAAAAAAAAAAAGCTCCTCCTGCCGAGTGCAGGTGGTGGAGTTTTCACTCTTGTGTTTGTTCAGGCGTCTGATTTGGATCTGTCTGATGTGCCATTGAAACAGCAAATGCAAGTGTAGTGGCAGGTGCAGTGGAATGTGCTCAGAAGTCAGCGCCTCGGCAACTGGGGAGACCAGAAAGTGAAACGTGTGAAGTTTAACTCGAAGTGAATGCCTCCAGAAACTGCTGCCAGCAGGTCTCCCGCCTCAGTCCCTGTGGTGCGCCCACAAGTCACGGGAAGGTTTGAGTACTAATAAGTTATAAGTAAATGTTGTTATTGTTGTTACCACTGCACAACGGAATGTCAACTCTGCATTTAACCCAACACCAAAGTGAGCGGGTACGATACCATGCTAACTTGACGATAGGGGGATTCAAACCTGGTCCCTTGCGGACCCAAGACTGCTTTCTTAACCACTAGGCCACCTGCCCTTAATCAACAAAGTTTTAGTTTCTTTCCTTTATCCCTTTGCATAAACAGAACCATTGTTAGGTCAAAGATCCCGTTTGTTGACTGCTAATGAACTGGACAAACACAGCGAATGTGATATATTTCCATTCGTTTTTTTTTTTTTTTTTTTAATTCTCCCTCTTTCTTTTGCGAGATCTACACTGATTCCGACGCGTGCGAGCATCTGCATCTAAAAATAATACTTCGCAAATGCCATGCCAAGGTCAAGAAAACAAAGCCACGTGTGGAGGGCTGACAGATAATGAGCCAAACAACATTAATTGAGAGCCAATTAAAGCAGGGAGTGCTGTGAACTGTTCCTTCTGGAGGAAAGAGAGAGCGAGGAGGAAAAACAGTGACGAGTCTTTAAAGGAATTGTGCAAGATTCATCTGTTCCCGCCAGCTATGGTGGAGGCACCTTTCTAGGTGGGTATTATCTATCGTCTCCGCTTCCCCACTGACTTCATTTTATATTCTTGCTATTATTTCAAAGAGGAATTTGTGATGAGCACATTCTCCCTACACTAGTCGAGCACAGACGGAAGAATAAGGGAGAGAATGGGATGAAAGGGAGGCAGGGAAGAAGCGGGAGGAAGGAGAGGAAGTGAGGAGAACTTATGGGATGGAAAAAAAAAAAAAAAAATAAGAGCTGCTGTATATCTCTCTGTGTTTTTCCGTCTTGGCTTTGTTACCGCCGCGTTGCCATCTCTAAAAATAGCAGAAAGTAAATAAGAGAAGAACCTTGGGTTCATGAGGCAAAATTATTTTGTGAATTCACGTTGTGTGATGTTACATATTGTACAAAAATAAATCTGTCTCACACAAAGAAGTGCAAGGAAGGGGTAGAGAGGAAACTGAACAGAGAGAAGAAAATAACACGCAAGAAAATACTGTAGTCGTTTCTTTCCTTTGTTGCGTTGGTTAAAGTATTCAGGCCATAATGTGTGAGTGTTGTGACTCATGCAGTCTTAGCCTCAACCTTAGAAGTAACAAAAAAAAAACTGAAATAAATGTAACCTGAATAAGGATCACTGTCTTTGTGTTGCTATATGACCTGCCAACTTTTTTGTGTTAATGTTTTACAACAGTGTCCCCTAATCTTTAGAGACAGCAGCTTGTTAGCTCCTTGTTAGTATTCACCATCAATACGCCAAGGTGCTTCCCAAACACACAGACTAGATGTGTATAAGAGACAGATGTTACATATTGTACAAAAATAAATCTGTCTCACACAAAGAAGTGCAAGGAAGAGGTAGAGAGGAAACTGAACAGAGAGAAGAAAATAACACGCAAGAAAATACTGTAGTCGTTTCTTTCCTTTGTTGCGTTGGTTAAAGTATTCAGGCCATAATGTGTGAGTGTTGTGACTCATGCAGTCTTAGCCTCAACCTTAGAAGTAACAAAAAAAAAACTGAAATAAATGTAACCTGAATAAGGATCACTGTCTTTGTGTTGCTATATGACCTGCCAACTTTTTGTGTTAATGTTTTACAACAGTGTCCCCTAATCTTTTTCTAAAATATTTTCCTACCTATAAAATCTTCCTACCTGAATTAAATGTGCATGCACACAACAAGGATTTCTCAAGTGCACACAGCCTATAATTTTCTGCTACCAGACCGGTATAAAAAGTTAGAATCTTGTATCAGTCTCTGCATCATTTTGAGTTTATTGTTGTTGTCTTCCCTGAGAAATTATTTCCTAATCAAATATAGTTGCATTATTGATGATGAAATCCTAGCCATTCTATTGGTCAGTTCTTTTGTTGATATGGGTGTGGATCAAGTGGAAGTAATAGACAGATGGGGACAAAAGGAAACATTATTTCTCGGCGGCCCGCAACCAATTCACCCACGGACCGGTACTGGTCCCCGGGCCAGTGGTTGGGGACCACTGTTTAAAATCATTTCACAAGGAGATTGTAATGGGTTAAGGGCAGACATGGGCAAACAAAGGCCTGGGTGTGGGATGTGGCCCAACAAACCTGGGCAAATTGTACAATAAATTTATATTTCCATTATCCTTCCGCCTTTTCCCTACAACGCCAGTATAGAAAAAAAATACTTATAGCATTTTTTTAACCCTTATTCCTGATTTTTTACATGTCATTAATCTTAGTTTGAACAAATGTTCAATCCATCTGCTCCTGATTCAGTCCACATGTCCACTTTTAGTGTCCACTCTGGCAGAAATACTGTATTTACCACTGTTTGGTTTAGGGTCTGACTCTTTAGGCCCAATCTTGACAACCTTATATAGAAATATACAGACAATTGTACTCTACAACAATAAAACTTGATTCTAAGAAACTAGGATTCCAAGAAGAGCATCATTGAAAGGATGATACGAGATCTAGGAAATGGGAATATGTTGGAATCCAAGTCACCCTAATGTGACGGGAACGGCACAAACCAACAGCAACTGAATGAAAAAAAAAAAGAAAATGAGGAAAGATGAGGGGATAAATGCATGGATGATTAATCTCAGAAAGTGCCTAAAGCTGTGGTCTGCCCACCCCGGCCTCTGCTTGGTAACAGCTTTGCCATGTGTGTCCCCCCACACCCTCCCAAGTCCCATTTGTGTAATTCAATTAGTGTTCTCCAGCCAGCATTGATTGATTTGTTTAGGCGATCAGGAAAAAAAAGCTTGTGAAGTCTCACTTTCTCTGCTGCTACTCCTGTCTCCCTCTCACTCACACAGGTGGACGACTGTTCTTTTCATGCTTTTTATCTCTTGTTTTCAGTGTGTGTCACTAATTTCCCCCTCATTTCTCATCTCCCCTCCTGCGGCTTTTCCTCCTCACGCCTCCAAAGAACATCCTTTCACTGATGCTCTTCAATTAACAGCCCGTCTGAGTGAGAACGTAATATGGTTGGTACCAACTGGAGTATGAGGAGGGCGACATATGAGGTTAACGATGTTGAAACAACTTTAGTTCAGGATGAAGTGAACTTTGACTATGGATTAATGCTCTTCTTACTCCACAACAGTTAAAACAAACATCTGTCCAAATCGACAAAGATCGTCTCCTTTCAGATTTTTCCCTGTCCAGGGGTTGGCATAGTGAATCAATGTTTTTCATCTTGTCCTGTCCTCCGTATCTTCTACTCTAACTACCTCCATGTCCTCCCTCACTTTTTGAAAGGTCTTCTTTTTTACCCTTCCCTATGTCTCCTACCTGGTAGCTCCATCCAAACCAGTCAAGGATCTTCTTCTTCTCTTTGTCTTGTCCCCTTTTTCAGGGGTTGGCACAGCAAGTCAACAATTCCCATCTCCCCCTGTCCTCTGTCCCTTCAACTTTGACTCTGACTACCACCATGTCCTCCCTCACTGCATCCATCCATCTCCTCTTTGTCTCCTAGCTCCATCTCTAGGACGTTTCTTCTACCAATGTCTCCACTGTCCCTCCTCTGAACATGTCCAAACCATCTCAATCTGTCTTCTCTAGCTTTTCCCCCAAACCTTCCTGTCTGTGTTGTCCCTCTAATCACCTCATTCCTGATCCTGTCCATCCTTGTCTCTCCTAAAGAGAACCTCAGCATCTTTAACTCCTCCACCTCCAGCTCTGTCTCCTGTCTATTCTTGTGTCTCTAATCCATCTATCATGGCTGGTCTCACAACTGTCCTGTAAACCTTAAACTTAATTCTTGGTACCACTCCAGGCATATTACCTCAAGACTACAATGACCATGAAACCATGGAATACATAGAACCACTGTACTACTGACAGTACTATACCATAGTGACACCACACATTAAAATGAAAATCAACTGGAAGAAAACAGCAGGATGGTGTAATTTTTTACAGTGTTCCCTAAACTGTTCCAAGAACACAAGGGTTGCCTTGGTGACCATAAGATGCAGGAGTCTGGACTTGCAGCTTGCACTGCGTCCATGTCCCAGCTGTCACAAGTGCACACTTTGTCAACTCCCCAAGGTCAATAAGCTGTGATCGCAGCAGCATGTGGCCCCACCTGTGATACTATTGTTGTCAGCGCCCATCTGGTGGTTTGTGTACTCTCATGACCATAAACTAGAAAGAGAATACTACTAATGTTATATATTTTTTTTATTTCTCCTTTCAGCTTGTCCCTTTTTTCAGGAGTTGCCACAGCGAGACAACAATTTCCATCTCCCCCTGTCCTCTGTCTCCTCATCTCTAACTCCAACTACCTCCATGTCCTCCCTCACTGCATCCATCAATCTCCTCTTTGTCTCCTACCTGGTAGCTCCATCTGTGGATTAATCTTCTATAAATATAAACACTGTCCCTCCTCTGAACATGTCCAAACCATCTCAATCTGTCTTCTCTAGCTTTTTCTCCAAACCTTCCTGTCTGTGTTGTCCCTCTAATCACCTCATTCCTGATCCTGTCCATCCTTGTCTCTTCAGCATCTTTAACTCCTCCACCTCCAGCTCTATCTCCTGTCTTCTACCTATTCCTAGTGTCTCCAACTCGTCCGTCATGGCTGGTCCCATAACTGTCCTTTAAACATTTCCCTTTACCAAATTAAATAATGTTTATTTTTTCATCCTGATCAGCGTATTTGTTACAGGGTCATAGATGTAACGAAATCACATCGCACCATTCTGTGATTCCTTCTGCTGGTTGGTCACTGGAAGTTATGTGGGTCAGGACAGTGCCAGGCACCTCAGTGGCAACCTGGCAGCTGGAGGATTAGAACCTGAGTCCTTGACTTGTGTGTGTGTGCGACCACTGCCTGTTAAATGACTTGTTTGTGTGAACTCTCAGTCCTCCAGATCACATCTGAAGTAGTTACACCATGGAGAGCCTGACTGGTGAGGTTTCCCTGAAGGTTTCTTCAAGACTTTTCACCTCTCATCCAAGAGGACTCTTCAGTTCTGAAGGAGAAGAAACCTCTTGGATGAACTGGAGAAGCCTCTTGGATAAGAGGTGAAAGATTTTCAAGTAAACCTCCAGTTACTCATGATGGATCTGCTGGATATCTGATGGATATTAAATGGCTTGATCTCAAAAAACAATCTGTTTTTTTCCTTTTGCCCGAGTGAAAATCCAGTGTTTCTGCTGTTACACTGAGATATAACAGTGTTTTTTTTAACCATGGTTCATTGACCCCACAATATTCCTAAACACAGTTGCTGGTAGTAGAGAGAAAAGTCCAGATAGTGCAACGATATGTATTGATAAAACAAAATAATTTCATTCTATTCCCATTTTAATCTCACAGACAGCTGCCGTCTCAGTGTTGCACAAAACAATACTCTTAGAAGGTTGTTGTTGAGGCACCAGTAGAAATCAACCCTTTTTTTAAAAAAAGAAAATATATTCAAACAGAGATGTTTACTTACCTGCGCAGTCTGTTGGACAAAACAGTTTATTATGACAGACATAACCAGAATATTGATGAAGCTCCAGTCAGAGAACTCAGTAAACTTATACACATTGAAATTACATCAGAATAAGAAAAAAAAATGTGTTTTTTTTTAACCATTACCAAAATTTGACACAATTCTGATACAAATAATGAGAATGAACTGACACAGAATGTCCACAGTATTGAATGAAGCACACTTGATGATGATGATGGCAGAGAACATGGGATACAAGGTGTTAACATTGAGGACAAAGTGTTAAAGACGGTGGGAACACAGCACACTGAACAGACACGATGGGAAAAGACACAAATGTTAGTCAAAAGTAGGATTTTTTTTTAAATCATTTTCAGGAAGAAAGTCCTCGACGTATTAGGGTTGATCAGATGGAGTAAAGAAAGGTAAAGGTTATGTACTGGTTATGTACAACTGAAAATAAATACTTGACTTTTTTGTCACTTTTACTGTAATAGTTCTTACCTCGAATCGGGGTACCCTCTGGGAGAGACACAGAAAACGAAGACACAACATCAGTTTAGTTCAAGGTTAATGTTAGTAATAGTTAGAGGGGGGTTTGGTTTGTAAGGTGGGTTTATGTTTATTAGTAAGTCTAATAAGGTATTTTAAGATTGTTTTTTTTTTTTTCAAGAAAAAGAATTGTACCTCTCATTGTTGGTATGACAAAAAAAAAAATGGGATTAGATCTAATCTAATAGATTACCTTCATATAGATTATTTAATCTGTTATCTAATCTATTCTTATCTAATCTGAGAATCATACTGATCATATTTTATATTTAATAATCGGTTTTGATCGAACTGAACCGAATCGGATCGAACTGGATCGATCGTTTAATATTCTTTTATGAATCGTTCCTGAATCGGATCGTAGCCTGTGAATTGAGATATGAATCGGATCGTTATGTGAGCGAATCGTCACACCCCATATATGTATATATGTATGTATATATATACATATATTCTATTATTGTTTTCATTATCCACTAATATACACTTTTCCATGACCAGAACCATCATTAAAACTAATTGAAGCTGAGCCTCAACAGGGTTGAATACGCCCTGATGTAGGAATGTATGGTAGAAAATCATATCAGATGATCTGTGATGCACTTTAGAAAATGAAATGTCATTTAAACATGATTATTTTTATGTGATTTTACTGGAGGGAAGGGCTACATAGTCTCTGGGCAATCGGGGACGCATAACTCCAGCAGCATAAGCCATTTTCTGAGACAAACGACTGAAGAAACTCATGTTAGTAAAAAGAAAAAAAAAAAATATATATATATATATATATAGATCGGATTCATTGTTCAGTTCTTTTTGTCCATTACTGTTGAACAAACTCTCTACGGCAGAACCAGGTCTTCACTAAACTGCGGTATCTGCCAGTACCTTGGGGCAACCAGAGTCTAAATCAAACAGTCTGAGGTTGTAATTCATCCTACCAGCCATAAACCTGCTTAAGTGAGACAGACAGACTCCTCACCTCCAGCTCCATCCATCCTCCCCTGTTCATTCAGACCTCCCCCCTTCTCCCCCCCCCCTCTCCTCACCTCCAGCTCCATCCATCCTCCCCTGTTCATTCAGACCTCCCCCCTTCTCCTCCCCCCCTTCATTTCACTCAGAGTCGTGCGATTCGTTCTTATTTGTTTATTGTGAATCTGTATTGTGTTACATGTCTGACTGCGAGCCAAATGTCCCATTAGGGGCAATGAAATATTGAGCTTGTCCAGGA
The DNA here is from genome assembly GCA_016785265.1 of Paraplagusia blochii. Taxonomy (NCBI): domain Eukaryota; kingdom Metazoa; phylum Chordata; class Actinopteri; order Pleuronectiformes; family Cynoglossidae; genus Paraplagusia; species Paraplagusia blochii. Next base: position 12,192 of record JAFBJS010010256.1, on the reverse strand, counting down.
GGGTGGCTAGTGGGGCCTTTTTAAATGTAGCCCATGTTGTTGATGCAATATAAAACACATCCCTTGCAGGCAAAAGCGAATATGTGGGCAGGACAACCGGGCTTCAACTTCTCTCTCTGCCCAGCACTTAACTGTCCTTTTTTTCACTTATTTCCACTTTGTTCTACCACTTTCCCCCCCAAGGTTCTCTTCTTCTTTTTCTGTCTCTTTTCCCCAAACAGGGAAAAGAAAAAAAAAAACTAGGTTTGTGTGCACCACAGTCTTCCTCCTAATTCCTCACATTTTTTTTTCTCTGTAAACCCACAACTTTAAATCTAAGGATAGCTCCCGGCAGCAACATGCCCTTGCTCATCCCTGGAGAGTGCCAGCAGGGTGGCGTCAATTGAGGAGAGGTGGCCTACTTAGCAAAGACAGCCTGCAGGCACAGCTGAGGGTCAGTGGTACAAACTTGAGACTGAACTTAGCACCACACCCAGCCTTGACTGCATGTAAAAATAATAATAAAAAAAAACAAACAAACAAAGAAATTGCCCTTTTTTGGTTGACAAAGTTCCCGGAATTGATCAACGGTCCTACAGCTTAAGTAAATATAAACTAAAGTAACTGTAGAAATCCTTTGTGATACCAAACCAATGAGAGGTTATTCTTGCCATTAAGTCATGCCTGGTTTACAATGTAGGTCTATTTTATAGTAACTGTGGGTCAGGTTACACTGTGGTTTAGTATGCATTATAACAACAAGTACTTCATTGATATGTTTGGAGGATAAATCACTGCTACCACTGACCGCAGGAGTCATTTTTTTTTTTAATTCTGCAAATGTTTCTTTCCCATTTTCAAGCTTATTTTCCATTTCAGAGACATCACAAACATGATAATTCAGTCCAATTTGAGTTACTTTGAGGGCAACTGGACATAGTAGGTTTCTTAAAGACGCTTCAACTCTTCTTCTTCAGTTCAAACCGACTACAAACATATGCAACAACACAGAAGACACAACTCATCAGGACAGGACTCTGCTGTTCATTTACACCTGGAAGAGAAGGGACATAGTTTTGTGGATGAGGACGTCCACATCCTGGTCAGAGAAGACAGATGGTTTGAGAGAGGAGTGAAAGAAGCCATCTACGTCAACCTCGAGAAACTTTCTCTCAACCTATGATGTTGTGTTGAGTGCCCAGAAGATTCTCTGGTGATCAGACCAGGGTTCCATCACAAAGAAGAAAAACAACTGATACCAATACAACCCCCACCCACACCTTCAACTCAACACATCACCCTGTAACCCCACCTCCCTCGTTCAGCCTTTTGTTTTCTGCAACAACCCCCCTTTCACACGTAGGTGTAATACCAGGACTGCCCTGTAGTTGGTTACAAGTGAAGAAGCCTCTTGGATGAAGAGGTGAAACGTCTTCAAGAAACCTACGATGTCCAGTTGTCCTCAAAGTAACTCATTTTGGATTGAATTACCTGGATGATAATCTACACAGACATGATCTTTGGGTATTAATGTGGCCCAATCACAAGTCAAGTGATGCGAAGAATCACAATTCTTCGCATCACAGTAATTATTCCTGTCATCGCTTTATCAGTAGTTCATCAAAAGACAGTGGACATTAATGTCAAAAAGGGAGTTGAGTTGTTATTGAGTTAGAGTTTGAGAACAGGCTGCAGATTTATTTTGCTTTAGCTCAGATGAGTTTTTAGTCGGGGGTTGGAGGTTACGAGTTAAAGGTTAGGCGTGGTTAGGTTAGGGTTAATGTTGGTTAAGATTAATAGGGGGTTTAGGTTAATAAAGCAGGGCCATCATCATGTTGACTTCAGTGTATACTGGGAGAGAAAGGGTAAAAAAAGGATGAAGGTAAAATAAAAAAGAAAAAAAAAACAAAGAGAAATAAGAAAACACAAATGAGAGAGGACAATTCTGGAGGACAAGTTTGGATTCTGGGTTTTTCTTTTATCATAAAGCAGCATGAAAAAACCTACTGCTAAGTGTCGACCTTATCCCTTCATATAGAGCAGCCTGGTTCATATACATCAGCTGATTCACCTGTTTAACAGCCGTGAGACATAAAGACCTAAAGCTCTCCTTCTAAACCCTGGCCGGTCTGGGGTTGATCAGATTACCGTGAATTATCACGACCTACATTTTCTCCAGCGGGACACGGATAACATCACATGGTCAGTGAACCTTTATTGGCTCGCCAGAGCAGATGTTTGGCTACAAAGCACTCCAAATACATTGTAAAAAAAAAAAAAAAAAAACTATATGGGAGGACAACAATAGTCTGACCAACCTCTAGACCAGTGTTCCGCAACCTTTTTTGCGCCACGGACCGGGTGAAATGTCTTGTACTATTTTCACAGACTGATGATTAAGTTGTGGCAGATAAATATCCCTTAATAGAATTAATTTCAGGTGTTCTGACATATTTTCCTACCTATAAAATTGTGCTACCTGTATTAACTCTGCATGGTTATTTGTGCACAACGAGGATTTCTCAAGTGCACACAGCCTATAACTTTCTGCTACCAGACCGGTATAAAAAGTTAGAATCTTGTATCAATGACTCTGCGGCATTTTTGTTGATATGGGTATGGATCAAGTGTAAGTAATATCCAGGTGGGGCCAAAAGGAAACAATTTTTTCTCTGCTCCCCTGGCAGGGCCGTTACCGGACCCAGTGGTTGGGCACCACTGCTCTTGGAGGCATCGCACTGAACTTTTCTTCACCACTGACATCCATCTGGACGTCTTTTGGTGGATTTTTGCAGCGCTCCTCTGTAAAAGACTTGGCTGCCGTTTGCACATGTGGGGACGGTCTGACCGCTCCGTGCAGAGCTGCATCGATGCCAGCTAATGTGCGTACAAATCTAAGTTCTTCTGGCTGGAGTGTCCCCGGCAGATCTGGTGGTTTGGGGTCTTTTCAAAGTCAAGTCATTGTTCATCCCTAAATGCTGAGAGGACACTGATATTTATGGCTTTGCGTGTGCTCTCACTTTCTCACTGGCCCTTGTTAAGCTGTTCTGCCTAACGAGGGCCAGTGTGGGGGCCCCGGGTGTGGAGCTCCAGGGATTGGGGGGAAGAAAATGTCAGGCTTCCTCCACATGTCTATATGAGCTCCTCAGGGGATCAGAACCAAATATCACGGCCCTGGGAGAACAGCGTGATCTCGCATATAGAAGGCACTCAAGCAGTGACAGTGGGCTATCTGGCAAACAAGGGCTTCAAACCCTCTCCAGACTGTAGGCTCTGTTCAGAGCTAATATTAACATCTGTCTCCAGTGATCGGAGCAGATGTGGACATCTGTCACGGTGGAGACAGAGGGGGTAGAGAGCAAGAGAGTGAGACAAAAGAGAAAGAAAAAAAAATAAAAAATCATTGAAAATCAATATGTGGTAGCCGGTGTCAATACTGTTGTTATGACTGGAAGAAGTCAATATTTGGGAACCATTGAATGGTCTAAAAAAATTGGATCATTATGGAGCAGGGAAGGCAATGATGACCTGGGTAGCTTCATCTCTAGGATCATTCTTCTACCAATGTATCCACTGTCCCTCCTCTGAACATGTCCAAACCATCTCAATTTAACAACCCTTCCTGTCTGTGTTGACCCTCTAATCACCTCATCCCTGATCCTGTCCATCCTTGTCTCTCCTAAAGAGAACCACCTCCAACTCTGTCTCCTGTCTTCTGTCTATTCCTAGTGTCGCTCCTGGAGTCACTACAAAAAGGTTGTATTTGTGGTAATACCAAATACCTGAACAATACAATAAAGACAAAAACAGTGGATGTCTAAAAGCATGGTTTTGGGCAGTAAAATGTCACTGCTATTGATGTAAGAAATAAAAAAAAAATATATTGGTAGCTGTAAAAAAAAAAAAAAAACAGGGGAAATGACTATGATAAAAAAATAAATAAATAATAAATGATATCAGTAAAAATAAATAATAAATGATATCAGTTGTTTTATATAACTCTTATGCAATTTATTGTTTTTTTTTAATCAATATATTTACCCAAACAAAGGCACCTTCATTGGTATCAGGCACTAAAATAAACAAAAAAAAAAATCGAAGAAAACAATGGATCAATGGATTAAAAAAACATCTTGTAGCTTTGCTTTTTGTTTTTCCCTAAAAGTGAGCATCAACCTTTTTTTTTAAATAATTGTAATCTGTGTTGTCTGTAGTTAGAATACAGGTGAACGTCACCAACAGCTGATGGAGTGATTAATCAGCTGTATCTCTACCCTCATGCTGCTGTAGTTTCATTTGCCTTCTGGGAAACTCTGGGAGTTTTTAAAAAAAAATAAGTTTAAAGTAAGTAAAAAGGATAAAAACCAATAATGTATAAGAAATAAGACATGGACTTAAGGACAGGAGAGAAGGAAGGAGCAGGGAAGCATGCAGTTTGGAGAGTGGTTTGAATATGCCATCTGCTTTAAGGAGAGTGGGTGGACTTGCTGGGTTTGTTTTTTTGTTTTGCATAAACACTTACCAAATGCTTCTGGAAATGACAAAGAAAATGGAAATTATATAGAAAAAAAGGAGGGAGGGGAAAAAAAAACATAGTTCAATTTAGATTAAGGCTGAATGTAACTGCTGTCGAAGAAATAAAGGAATTATAGTTGGATTTATCAACTGACAAAAGCATTCCACGTCAATTATTATGTGTTTTTCTCATTATATTAAAAAGAAAACAAGTAAAATTGATTATTTTAACTGTAGGGTTGTTATAAAAAGAAACATTATGTTATGTTTAAAGAGCAGCTGCAGAGACGGGTGTTATTTCAGAGTTAGGATGCACTTTTTTTTTTAGAAGTGTGTTATGGGTCACGGTGTTGAAGACTCCACCATGTGTACTGGTACACATCAGAGTTTCAGACACAAATACACACACACACAACACGTCAGTTGGACAGGACAGACGAAGACAAGTGAGGAGACAGATGACAGACAGGTTGGAACAGACGGTCAAACTCTCATCCTTTCTTCAATTCCTTGTCCATTCCTGACAGGATGATCCTCAGTCTGCGACGTCTTAATCTCACACCAGGCTTCACTGGTGACTTCTACAGTCAGACTTGACTTTTTTTTTCAATTTTCTCTATATGTTGTCTTTATTTTAGCGGGATAACACTCGGGATACAATTCTGTCCGTTCAGAGTGATCTAACACTGAGGTTAAACGTCTCTAAAAAAACAGCGTGTGCTCTATTTGAAGAAAAGCCTGTATAACGTGATGACAAATTGATCCATTTTCCAGAACAACAACCTAATGAGAGACACAACTGGGACAGGAACTTCACAGCAACAGGCTCTTCATCTACTGGCCTCCACCCTCATGCATGTTTGCAGCTACAAATCAAAGGGGAGGCATTGGATTTTTTTTTTTTTTTTTTTCAAATGGCGACAAATCATCGACCTGGAATATCTACCCCTTATTGCCCAGGGCCACTCTGGGGTCCACACTTAATTAGCTTTATAATTAGACTTTGCTTTTTCGGGCCTCTCAGTGGAGTTCAATCAATCGGAACAAGACAACATTTCCACCACTGAGTTGTGGCTGCAGAATGTGGACGGTGACAGTCACGGCACCAATGACTGGAGCTTGAATTGAAAAGATTGTAAAAAAAAAAAACACATTCAATCCCTAAAATGATACATCATTTGTAAGAATCCAAGCAGCTCGGCCTTAAATGAAATAAATACCTAATGTAAAAACTATAAAAAAAATGGGGCAAATTGAGACTGAAGTAGCAAATAGCAGTAAAAACAATGTTCTAAATGTCTCTTAATGGCAAATATAACAGTTAAAAAGTTAATTTACAGCTTCCATTTCATTGTACAACCTGTAAAAAAGACAGTTATTACACACATTACAGCTGCGTTAACTGCAAAACAACAAAGTGATTTCGCCGAAAGACAAAAGTACAAGTAGAAAAAGAAGCGTTGGGATTATTCAGCGGATCAACAGTGACGACTTCTCTTACCTGAGCGCAGCTGTTTGATTCGGCCGTTACTCGCGCTGGGATCGATGGGCAGGAAGTCTTTGTACCAGGTGATCTCTGGGTCGGGGGTTCCGCTGGCGGCACAGAGCATGGTGGCCGTTCGAGTTCGCTCCACCACTTTCAGCTGAGGGCCCATGTCAATGTTGGGGAACCCTGATGGGAGCAAGTCCTCTGTGGAAAGAACAAGCAGGGACAGGAAGTGTGAGTCTCTCTGACAAGATAAGGGGACAAAGACAGCTGACCAACATTATCAAGATGTTTTTTTGTTTATTTTTATTATATCTAAAAATTTAAAACCTGACCTTTCAAAGTCATCTTAGAAAATAAACCAGTCCAATGACGAACGCCTTTTTTTCATTCATCTACCTCAAGGGTCTCAAACTTGCGGCTCATGAGACATTTGCGGCCCCTGGAACAATATTTTGCAGCCTCTACCTTGATGAAGTTGAATTTAGAATAATATTTTATATGTATATTTATACTAACATAATAATAATAATACATTTTATTTTATGGGAGCTTCCCAAACATAATATTTTTATATTTAGACTGGTCCACAGTCTCCTTCTGGTTCAGAGTTGTATTACACAGAATCTATGGGATTTTTTTTTATTATTTTTTTTTCTTAAAAACACTTCTTAACACTTAAAAGCTGATGAGGCCATTCAGTGAAATTATAGTTTGGGTTGTGGCCCTGGTCTAAAGTGATAAAAAGTGGTTTCATTCTGAAAATCTCAAAAGTCCATCCTGAGAAGAAAATTCGAAAAATATATGAAAGTAATATGTGTTTTATACGTTATTAAAGTCTATTAATGTCAAAAAATTTCTACAACTTCTACAGCTCCTTCCAAAAAGATAAAAAAAAAAAAAAGTTTGATCAAATTGTGATGGAAAGCTTCAATATTTCAGCAGGTTTTTATCCTTGTCTGGTTGAACATTTCAGTTTAGTCTGATTCCAAAGGTTGGAGAATACAAAACCCAAAAATGATGGGTGATGAAACTTGACAAGGTAGAAATGTGTCTCAGGTATTACAGTATATTCTTTTCCAATACAGTGATTATTATCAGTGGGGTCCAGTATGTCCAACGCTTCTAACACACATGCTGGACACACATGACCCTGTGTTTCTCATAAAAAGTAGTAACTATGACTTTTCTTCACTCAAAATTATACAGCGTCTTTTCCTTTCGGCTTGTTCCTTTTGTTTCAGGGGTTGTCCTCTGTCTCCTCAACTCTTCATCTCCTACCTGGTAGCTCCATCTCTAGGATCATTCTTCTACCAATGTCTCCAATGTCCCTCCTCTGAACATGTTCAAACCATCTCAATCTGTCTTCTCTAGCTTTTTCTCCAAACCTTCCTGTCTGCGTTGTCTCTCTCAAAGAGAACCTCAGCGTCTTTAACTCCTCCACCTCCAGTTCTGCCTCCTGTCTCCTGCTTATTCCTAGTGTCTCTAAACCATACAGCATGGATGGTCTCAAAACGAACCTCTAAACCTTTCCCTTAAACAGTATCATTGGAGCAAACTAAAAGAGCTGAACCAAAAATAGGCCATTACATTACATATTTTTCATATATATCTTTTCATCTTATATTTTCATATATATCTGATATAGCATGTTAAATAAAATGTTTGTCACATCCTACAAAATAACAAGAACCCAAACAGCACAATAACAAACAAACTGCCTCTGACAGGAAGCCAACTGGTTGTGAAGTCAGCAGAGCAAAGATCACATAAACTGTGAACTGCACTCTCGTTCATTTGCTCTTCCTTAGATAATGAGATGGCTTTTTAATTGTCAGAGTAACCGTGCTGTAACCAGAAGCTCGCTGATTAGACTGCGGTTCCTACTATCTACCTCTCCATTAGGGACAATGTGTCCTGTTTAATAGCCTAACAGAAGACACTGTTTCCGCGCCCGTATTAGTTTCAGCTATAACAGGAGCAAAACAAACGGCGTCAACAGGGGAGACGGGCGACTGAAAATAATGCCTGGTAATCCTGCTGTTTGTCTGCATCCTGTTGCTACATGTTGCAGTGGAACACAAGTCCTTAGAGCAGGGGTCTCAAACCCGTGGCTTGTGGGCCATTTTGGGGCCCGTGGAAGGACATTTTGCGGCCCCCACCTTGATGTGAAAGTGGAATTTATAATGATATTTAATAGATTTGTTCTCCACATCTTATGGTTAATCCCATAGTTCTCAAAACCCTGATCCACAGCCCCCTTCTGGTTCAGTGTTGTATTACACATAATCTATGGGAAACTGATTTTTATATATATTTTTTCTTTTGTATTAAACACAGAAAGCTGACGCGGCCCTTTGGTGAAATAATAGTGTAGGTGGTGGCCCTCAACTTATTTGAGTTTGAGACCCCTGGTTTAGAGATAGTGCGAAGTCAGATTTCACCAACACTGCCCCTCTGCCCCTCCTTGGAGCTAATAATCACGCGTGATTGAATGTCATTTGTGCTTTGCAGCAATTGTTATCCTCATCTCGACTCTCTTCCTCGCAGCGATTAGTCCCACAGGTCAAACTGTCCGATCTTCACCCCAACTACTGCAGTGACTCATTGTACAATGATGAAAGCCCAAAGGGAAGTGTCCTGAGGTCCAATATACATCAACAGCTCAAGGCCACATTACAACTTGCTAAAGATTCATGGTCTAAGATGCTCAGCCAGTGACACAACCGAGGTCAGCGTTTCATCTGGGGAGCCGATGACCTCATATCCACTCTGTGACATCATGGTACCGTCGCAGACAATGGGACGGCACTATATAAAGACAAGCACGAAATGGGGGGCATTCACAGAGCAGGTAGTGTCTCTTTGTCCTTGCAGCAGCAAAAAAGAAAAACATCCTACACAGACAATCTGCAATGCCAATTATTTGGTTAAATAATGTGAAAAAAAACACATTATCTAAACATCGACCTCAGGTTTTTAGTCTTTGTGCAGACATTATGGTTTTTAAGAAATTGAAAAAGAAAAAAAAATCATCAATTTTACATTTTTTTTAAGAAGAGAACCTAGAGAAGTGGAGGTTTGGACTTAACGAAGAGGAATGAAGGTCAGTCCCACCAAGACTGAGTACGTGTGTGAATGAAAGAGAGAACAGTGGAATGATGAGGTTACGAGGAGGAGAGATGGAGAAGGTGGAGGAGTTTAGATACTTAGGAGCAACTGTTCAGAGCAGGATAGATGATCTGGGATAGAAGAGAGTCAGCTAAGGTGAAGGGACAGGTTTACAGGACAGTTGTGAGACCAGCCATGATGGATGGATTAGAGACACTAAGAATAGGTAGAAGACAGGAGACAGAGCTGGAGGTGGAGGAGTTAAAGATGCTGAGATTCTCTTTAGGAGAGACAAGGATGGACAGGATCAGGGATGAGGACATTAGAGGGACAACACAGACAGGAAGGTTAGGAGAAAAAGCTAGAGAAGACAGACTGAGATGGTTTGGACATGTTCAGAGGAGGGACAATGGACACATTGGTAGAAGCATGATCCTAGAGATGGAGCTACCAGGTAGGAGACAAAGAGGAGATTGATGGATGCAGTGAGGGAGGACATGGAGGCTGTTGGAGTTAGAGATGAGGAGACAGAGGACAGGGGGAGGTAGAAATTGTTGACTCGCTATGGCAACCCCTGAGGGACAAGACAAAAGGAAAGGAAAGAAATTTACATTTTTATAAAAGCACTGAGGGACATGGAACATCTCACAACCTGGTCCAGAGGGTTGGCCTCTAACTAAGGCTGACATCAGCAGAGCACAATGTATAATCAATGTTGGGTTCAACAAAGTACCGGCTTTCATCCAGTTTTTAGAGCCTTCTGCTGCATCTCCATCGATTATTAATGATCGCTCCGGTATAATCTCCTCATACCCATTCGGAGAGTATCTCTAACAGGAAACGGCAAGGCCACACTCCACTGTGGAATCTCAAGGACGAGGTACAATCTGTAGGTACAGTACGGTGTTCAAAGTCACTCTCCTCAGTGTCGTCATTGATCTATGTTTAAGGTGTCACACAAAAGGGGGCTGCGCTCTCGTAAACCTTCGGGCGTCTCCTCTCGGGGAAGTGTGGTCTGCAGAGGTTAATTTTGTCATTTGACTCGTATATAAAATGCAGTAATTGAGGTCATCCTTGTGGAACTGCACATTCCATGCCGTCGCAAACAGCAGAGAGAAGAGAAACCTACGCAGACTGTGGTAATTAGGCTCCAAACAGGCCCAGAGTAACTGGGTTTGAAGCCGATTATATTAAGCAGACGGACGGAAGGAGACGAGGCCAGAAAAAGGAGGCTTAAAAACAAAAAAAAAACAACAACCGTCTGAAAACACACGCACACGCGGTGCAGTACGGTGGACACAGGGAGAGATTATACTTTCATTACGGCTGCACTGACCTGATACAGCACTAGCAGCCTTTACTGAATAAATAGCATGCGAACTGGTTTCTTACTTGCCCAGGAATAGGACTCTGATATCATCTTTCCCCCCGAAGCTGCGTCGATAAAGGCAGCCATGCAAAAATAAATAGATCACTCATCGAGGGAGTGTTACTTCAGGGTTAGCAGGGCTGAATGCAGGAAAAAAAAAAAAAAAAACACCCCAACAACCAATGACATGCACTGATGGAAGACTAGAATTCCCATAGGGCTGTTCTTTCATTGTAGAATGACAATTGCATTTCTATCATGTGCACTGAGGGAACTCTGTGGTGACAAATCGTCAAAGGCTAAATACCATTGACTAATGCGCCCCATTGGTCAATGACAATGCTGCTATTTATTTGGCCCAGAGCGACCTTTGTGACTGACCAATAATCACTGTGCTCTCCAACTATGACACACACACGCGGTAGTGTGGCGAGAAAGTCCAACAGCAGCAGGCCGCAGGTGACCACTGTCCACGTCCTGCTGCAACGGACGATTGGTTGGTGAGCCCAGAAGTGTTCAGTAATGAAAGAGTTAAGACTTGAAAGTTGATTCTTGTTACTTGGACATTGAGGATAAAAAATAACCATTGATTATAAAAAATAAAAAAATAAAATGTTTGTTGCTATGGTGAACAGAAGAACCTTAGAAGAACAGCTAAAAGTAGAGTTTAAGAGTTAGAGGATAGATTAAAAATATCTTTCATTATGGAAATATTAGATTTATCTTTCTATATAAATTTCATTCATGTCTAAATTAGATTTTTCATAGATTTTCTTGGGATGCATTTTTGCAATTGGTACATTTTAATTAGGTTGTTTTTTAAGGACAAAATATTAAAGATTAAAATTAAATTTATTTCTCTTTATTTATCGACTCACACAACAAAATGTCACCTCTGCATTTAGCAACACTTAGCAGTGGGCAGCTTTTGACCGCCCGGCGAGCATTCTGTGGGGCAATACCATGCTCAGTAGAGGGAGAGGGATTCGAACCTGGCGGACCCAAGTCAACTGCCCCTTTGAAAAATATTTTCAAAGTTAAAATAATTTCTTATTTATTCTTATTTATTTATTTTTTTTTCAAACTAAAAATTTTTTGTTAGGTGATGCATGGAAATCAGCAAATATGCAAAAAAAAAAAACACTTTAGAAATTTTTTCAAACTAAAAATTTTTTGTTAGGTGATGCATGGAAATCAGCAAATATGCAAAAAAAAAAAACACTTTAGAAAAAAAAAAAAAAATGCAAGTGTGTTGTTGTGTTTGTGCTGTGTCTGGTGTCCATAACTGCTTTCAAAAAGATGGACTTACATCTGTATGTATATATGTTATATGTATGTTGTTGGTTTGACTTAATCTACTATCCTTACATAAATGCCCAGGTCCAAAACCTTCAGTAATCTTCGTTAATCTGCCGATCGTTCCTTCTGTCCCCTCCTGTCCCCTCCTGCTCCCTACTCTTTTAATTGTGGCCATCTTAACAGATCTGCCCTTTTGGACTGATTAAACTCCTCCGGCTAATCACATTTATAGTGATTGACCTCAACAGCGCGATCATCTGGGCCAAGCTCAACACCTTCCTGCTGACCTATGAGTGTTTGCACCATAAACTCTGCAGGACGGACAGATCTACTCAACATTTTACTGAGGTACTTTAACCTGAAATATGAAATGCAAAAACATGTTGTTTAAACATGTTTATTCAGGGCAAAGCAAATGTTGTGCTTTAAATTG
>JAFBJS010010245.1:72080-137581 GCA_016785265.1 Paraplagusia blochii | reverse complement strand
AATCTACTTTCAGTCGTATCTATATTGTCTCATTTTTCAGTGTAGTTTAGCTAACTTCTAATTTTTAGTTTTGTTTTGAGAAGTCTTTGAGTAATTTAAATTACTCAGTTTTGGTTAATTCATAAGGTGTTCTTTTATAAATTTTGAACTGTACTAGTTAATAGTAACCAGGGTTAGAGGCTAACTTGTAACCATTTAAGCTGAAACAGCCCATAGAGTAGGCAGGAGAGCTCTCGCCCTAACTTTTGGTTGAACCAAAATTTTTTCACAATACTTCACTTACCTGAATACTGTTTTTAATTTCACCAACCTTCTACGTGCATATGTCCAAAAAAAAAAAAAATTAAAGTGTAGCCGCACTAATTTTTTATTTTTTTTTGCATCCACAATGGTCAGTTAAAATTATAATCTGTTATTTCTCATTTATTTAAATTTAGACGTGGACACCTATAACTGTCAGGAAGAGTTCCATAAACATGTGGGAGACAGTGTGGAGTTCTTCCCATGCTTTTCTACTGAGGACACCACCTACGCACGCTGGGACTTTGTAAATTCTGAGGTGGATTGTTTGGAGGATGAAATGAAACATTCTCAGAATGTCAAGATGAGCTGCAATCAAACCACCTTTAGCCTAACTGTCAGAGAGCTGACAGTCCAGGATTCTGGTATCTACCAGTTTATCAGTACGGGGAAAGAGGGAGTTAAACCTACTGTGGAAAAAATCCTCAAAGTTAATGGTAAGAGATTGAGTCTGTGTTTACCTGAAAGAGTTTTATTAAATATTATACATTTAAAGGAACTAATGATTAGCGGGTCAATTATCAATTTCAGTTCACTTATGGTATCCTTTCATTTGCATTGTCAGGTGCTAATTTAATTTTTAGTCCAAATTTTACTTTACTTTTTCTTATTCTCTACTTACATTTCAGTTTGTTTTATTGTTTTAAATTTTACATATCTGCTAAATTATGAAGGATTACATTAGAAATGTCCATGTTGAATACTGTATTTCTCGGGGTGTATGACCCACCCACATTAAAAGATGCAATATCAATGAATTGATATATTTTTATTGAAACACGCACCAGATTATAATTGACGCAGAAGTGTCAGGTTATTCAAACTTTCTTTAACTCATTTACAAAATCAGCTTAGGGTCAGTAATCTTGCTCTAACATTTGGTTGAAACAAAAAATTAACTTTCCAGAATACTATTACTTATATTTTACATCCTTGGGATGGTCACCAACCTTCTGCGTAGCTGGACATTCTTCACTGATTTAAAAAAAAAATGGCATCTATAATGGGAAGTTAACATTATAACCTGTTAATTCTCAATGTTTTAATTTAGACGTGGACACTTATAACTGTCAGAAAGAGTTCCATAAACATGTGGGAGACAGTGTGGAGTTCTTCCCATGCTTTTCTACTGAGGACATCACCTACGCACGCTGGGACTTTGGAAATTCTGAGGTGGATTGTTTGGAGGATGAAATGAAACATTCTCAGAACGTCAAGATGAGCTGCAATCAAACCACCTTTAGCCTAACTGTCAGAGAGCTGACAGTCCAGGATTCTGGTACCTACCAGTTTATCAGTGAGGGGAAAGAGGGAAATAAACCTATTGTGGAAAAAATCCTCAAAGTTAATGGTAAGAGATTGGGTCTGTGTTTACCTGAGAGAGTTTGATTAAAGTAACTTTGACCTTAAAGTAACTAATGATTAGCTGGTCAATTATTAATTTCAGTTCACTTATGGTATCCTTTCATTTGCATTGTCATGTGTTAATATTATTTTATTTAGTCCAAACCTTTGACTTTTTCTTATTCTCTACTTACATTTAAGTTTGTTTTATTGTTTTTAAATTTTGCATGAAATTGTTAAATGATAAAGAACGATATTAAGACATTTCTATGTTGAATATTCTATTTTTTAGATATGATCCACTGGATTATAGGTTGCAATATCAGTTAATGTATCATATGTTCATTCTTAACACCAGATTATAATCAAGTGAAGCAAACGTTTCAAGTTAGTGAAACATTCTTCAATTCATTCATTTCAATCAATTCAGACATTAATCCAAAATTATTGTATTGTTGTGATTATATTACAACAATACAATAATTAAAAAAAAAAAAATTAAAACATGGTGAACCATAAGAATATGTGTTATGTTTTGCACTTAATGGCCTTTTGTTACTATTTCTTACAGGCTTTTTGAATGTTTTAGGTGGAAGAACATTATTTTCAGTACTGAGTAACTACTGTGTCTCCTGTAGCTCTTTTCAAGCCTCCAGATTTAATAGTCAGCTCCACCTGGAACACCTCATCTAATTCCTGTGCGGTTTTACTGACTTGTACTTCCACATCTGAGGACCTTGTAACCTACACCTGGACGATGAAGAACAAGATCTGGAATGGATCCTTATTGCGGTACAATCTAAGACCAGAGGAGAACGAGACCATGTTTAGCTGCACAGCTCTCAGTGTCCAGAGCGGGACGTCTGCCTCCAGTGTTCACATGGTCAAGTGCAACAGCAGTGAGACTAAAAATCTAAAACCAGGTAAATGTCTGTTTTATTTAACTGTCAACAGACGAGGCTTTGCTTTACATTTTTAGCTTGCTTACATTCCTATTCAGTCAGGTCAGTATTGGACAAATTTAGCTACACCTCCAGAAAGAACCATATCACAATTGTCATGTTAGTGCTGATGACAAACTGTCACACAGCAAAGTAATTTGTAAATTACACCAATATTTGGTTATTTGGAGTTTTCTTTAGTGTTGCATGTTCATTGTATTTGGGCACAATTTGTCAGAACATTTTTAACATTTTCAAGTAGAAATGTAAGACTTTTTTGAGAATTTACCAATTGCTATATATGTTTAGGAAATAACTTTGAGAACATCATAGTTTGTTGATTAAAATGTTTAAGGTTTATGAATTGAGTTTATGCTGTTATGAAAACAACTTCAATATATATTTGGTTTAATTTCTTGCTCATTTCTACAGGGGGACTCACCTTGTGGTTGCGCCTGGCTGCAACTCTATGCGTGATAATTTTACCTGTGGTTTTTTGTATCTGTGTGTGGTGCCGGAAAAGGAACGGTGAGAAATCTAGCAGTCGTCTACGTCTACTGAAAAACCCTCAAACTTTCAACAAAGAATTGCATGAAATCAACAGTGCACACAGATGTGTCCGATTGTGAACTTTGTTCTATGTCATTGATTTGCACATTATTTGCCTCAGTGTGAACCCATTCATAAATCTATTGTTCATGGAATTTTGCAGCCAACAGCAACCATGCCATATTCACAATACAAAGCCAATGAGCAGCTCCACACGAATGTAAGTGCTCCAACTTTCTCTGGTTTTGTATATTTGATCGTTAACATGCTACCATAAGATACTAAGTCTACTTTATACAATACCACTAACTCTATGACAAGTAGGCAATTTTGGCCAATGTAGTGTGAAACATAGAAATATTACTCAGCTGTCGGTCATGCATCTAAAATGTACCTTTAAAAGAAGTTTAAATTGTGTAAAAAAAATAAAAAAAAATAAGAGCAGCTACTAGACAGCTACTAGGGTCGGCAACCCAAAATGTTCAAAGAGCCATATTGGCCCAAAAAAACGGAAACCATACCTGTCTGGATCCGCAAAAAATTTAGATCCTTATATAAAACTAATATGAAGGCTTGCAGTATATTAGCTATATGAATATTCTTAAATAACTAAGTACTATGAGCACGAGCATTAACGAATAAATATAATTTTTTTTTTTTAATTTTCCCACAGTGCATCCTGGAGATGATACGCCACGTGACCACACTGCCGTACAATATTTGGTGCTTCAAGTTTAACTTCTATTGCAATATTAGTGGCAGTGGTGGCCTAGTGGTTGAGGAGGCAGACTTGGGTCCGCAAGGTCACCGGTTCAATCCCCCTACCGCCACTGCTCACTTTGATGATGGGTTAAATGCAGAAGCCAAATTTCGTTGTGCGCTGTGGTGTGAATCACAATGTCACAATGACAAAAAAAGGAATTTAATCTTTAATCTTTAATATTAACTTCTATAATATGTTTTATGTTTTACTGCCTCAATTAAATTATTGAAATACAAGCAATAGGAATACATATTTTTGGTGTCATTTTTTTTTATGTTCTAGAAAAAATAAACCCACTCTTCTCTTTCCCCATTATCTGGGCCACAGAGTGCAACAACCCACAGCTTGCAGTTAAAATGTAGCCTGCAATTATTAAAATAAAACAAACTAACGTCTATTAATATTCATATTTATTAATTTTAGTAAAATAAATAGTTAAAGTATTATTAATTAGCATAGTATTTAAAAAAAACAAACATCAAAAGAGGGTAAAACTTTTTGGGAGAAAAAAACAACCCTAGGGCCATTTTTGGACCATTTTATGCCCTTTCAGTCTGTTTTCTATTTTTACACGTTTTTGAAAATTATTCCCGCAGGACAAAAAGAAGGGGATAAAGAAGCTGTATTTTCCTGTCTCTGATATAAAAAAAAATAAACAAACATCCAGTTATACCGCGAGCTGAAATGTCTCACTGAGCTTGGTGTCATTTCACCTGTGGCACATAGTGACTGAGCTATGCTGCTGGTGCCCGTGAATAAAAAGGCATTTTGAGATTCCATGGCCACTCTCAACCCCGTGCATCATAGGCGTAGCCAGTCAGGCCCACCCCATCCAATGAGAGGGCTGTTCAAACTTGGCTATAATACTTTAGGGTTGGCCCACCCTAATTTGTTCTGGGCCCACCAATTTTATGGGTTCTGGCTACGCCCCTGCCGTGCATTGACAAGTACCCAATCCAACGTATTGAGGACTTGTTTGCTTCTCCTGCTGGAGGTCAATGCTTCAGCAAGCTGGATTTATCCAATGGGTATCCAACGTATTGAGGACTTGTTTGCTTCTCCTGCTGGAGGTCAATGCTTCAGCAAGCTGGATTTATCCAATGGGTATCTACAGATGAAAGTAGAAGGGAACTTAAAGGGAACCTGCTGACCATTCCACACAGAAAGGACTTTTCAGTTGTCACATCTTAAAACCTTAGACGCTGCTCAGATGGCTAGAGAAATACAGCCTACACCTCAAACAAGAGAGCTGTCTCTTCTCTCAGGAGTCCGTATACCTGATAACCTCATGGATGCTGCTCGGATTTACAAATCACCTGAGAAGGTATGTGCCATTGTGGAAGCACTAGCACCTGGTGATGTAAGTAAACCTTGATCGTTCTTAGGAATGCTTAACCTTTATGGACGCTTTGTCTCCGAAGATGAAAGAAGTGCTTGATAAAGAAAAGGCACTGGAGGCCAATCTGTGCACCAACGTTCCATAAAGCCAAAGCACTCCTAGTGGCACAAGAGGTGCTCACAGGTGCCTCTCCACATGGCTTGTTACGCTTTGCCCTATGGGGCTGGAGTTGTGCTCTCACATGTCATGCCAGATGGCTATGAGAAATTATCGAGAACTCAGTAAGGCAGAACAAAACCAGTCTCAAATTGAGAAGGCGGTGTAAATGATCGTCAAAGTTCCACCAGTACCTTTATAACACATACCCTCCACTTACTGACCATCGCCTGCTTACAACCATCCTCAGTCCAGTGAAAAGCATACCTTCTATGGCTGCAGCGCACGTGCAACACAAGGTGTTCCTGATCTCTGCCCACTATTACCACATCGAGTACAGGGAAGGTGCCCTGCATGTCTATGCTGAAGGACTGCTCCCTCATGCCCACAGTGAAAAACAGGGGGCAGTGCCAGGGTTCTGCATGTCTCAGTTGGACACATTACCAGACAGCAACACAGAGATCAAATCATACCATATCTGACTCCACCCTGTCTTGTGTGAAATGGTCGCAACTGACTGTTTTCCAACTGCATACGACGCAGGTGATGAGCTGTCACCCTTTCTTCTGCACCGCCATGATCTCACTGCAACGAAGGAGCTACGATCAGCACACCCAGCGGTAACGAGGATGAAGAGCTTAGCATGCAGCCACATTTGGTGGCCTCGCATCATCTCCCACATCAAGCACCAAGTGAAGTCATGCCATTCATGTCAGCTTGTGCAGAAAGACCCTGGTCAAGCAACCCTAACACCTGGCCATCCAGTCCCTGGAAAGGAATGCACGTAGACTTTGCTGGTCCATTTGAACCTGGTACCACACATGATCCGCATACACCTCATTAAAAGGAGGATGCTGAAAAAGTTGCTAGAAATAGTGAAATAATTGAATTTAAATTGGTTATAAGCCATAACATAACAGTCCTACATTTTCTGTTTCTAAGAAGTAAAGAATGAAAGAATCTTACCACTTAGCGTAAAGGTGGTTTAATATCTTAAGTTTGGTTCAGAAGAAATGTTTTAGTTAATGACAACAAATCTAAGGGGGAGGAGATATTGTATGTATTAACATAGTTATGGAATACCAGTAGTTACCACTAGAGACCGCCACCAGAGCATAAAGGAATATCATACGTAACCACCAGTTTAAGTAGTTCACTAAAGAAGTGAATGAACCGGGAAGACGCGTCTCCTCCGTGCCCTGTGTCGAGTGATGATGGAGAATCGAAATACTTTCAACGGTGCCGACAAAACCAATCGCTTCTCCATTGTTGAGGACAATGAGACCAATGAACCAATGTGTGTAGACACGGCGACTTTGGGAAATAACCACGGTTTAATGAATGCTGCAGAAAAGTACAAATCTAAAGTCGTAGCACCGCCAAGTGGCCAAAGATATTTGTTCATTGTACCCTTCCTATTTTACCCCGTTGTCTTTGTAAAAACAAAGAAAGGTACATACTGTGACTTTTCTTTTTTACCTTGTCGTGTTTTGTCCAAATTTTAAGTGACCCACGAAACATTAAATGTCCCAACACTTATTTTGGGCTGCTAGATAAATATTGCAAAAGAGCATTCAATTCTCCAATTTAAAGCATCCATTTTGTTATCATTTATAACCTTTAAAAAGTAACCAAACCAGCTATTTAAGTGAGCATAGCAAAGCACCCCCCCCCCAGAAGACTCGTATGAAAACAAAAATGTGTCAAATTTTTTTTTTCTCTGTTATTGATGTGAAACTCCAGTCTCTACCTTCCGAGCAAGGATTAACCCAGATTATGGTGGTTAACGCCTTCCAGAGGGCTCACCACCTGACCTGGGTGGTGGTCCTAGGGACTGCTGCCCCTGTGGGCTGGTAGTGGAAAACTAGATCAGGGGTCACCAACCTGGAAAAGGGTCACAGGGTGTGTTCCAAAAAATAAAACTAATACAAAAAAGAGGAAATGAGATGGATGTCTGAGCAGGGAGGGCAAATTGACATCATCATCATCATCATCATCAGTGTTGGGCAAGTTACCGTACTTTAAAAAAGTAACTGATTACTTTACACGTTACTGCTCTGAAAATGGAACTAGTTGCTAAATTATAAAAGTAATTAGTTACCTTACATTAAAAACACATTAAATGTCTTCAACTGTGTTGTACCTTTGTACTTGCTTTATTTTAATGTATTTTTATGCTTTGGTAACATCCATTGCACTGTCTGTCCGTCCAGGGAGTGGATCCCTCTCCTGTGGTTCTTCCTAAGGTTTCTACCAGTTTTTTTAGTAGTTGTAGTTTTTCCTTACCCTGGCTGAGGGTCAGAGGATCAGAGGATGTTACCAACCCTGTAAAGCCCTATGTGACAAAACTGATTTGTAAATGTGGGCTATATTAATAAAATTTGATTGATCGATTGATTGATTGATTGATTAAAAAAGTCCTTTACACCACAGTATTAATAACGGCGTTTCCAAATGGGAAAATTAACGCGTTACGTTATTAGTTACTGAAAAAAGTAGTTTCGTTACGTAACGGTGTTACAAGTTACGCATTTGTCCCAACAATGATCATCAATGGCTTAGTGTGTTACTGTCCCACATATGTGATTGACCATCTTTTTGGAACTAGCCCCCAAATAGCTGAACAGTCAGTGATTTTTCTAGGAAATTATATTTTTTCTACGAGGCTGGAGCTTTCCGTCAATAGCTGTCTTGCAAAATGACATGATCCTCAGAGAAACTTATAGAGGATCGTCAATCTGTCTCCATGACCACCATCCAAATCACCCTGCACCATACAGCGTACCTTGGATCATTCTGTAGGTGGTGAGCTTCACTGGGATGCACACTCCATCTTGTCCAGGAGGTGATCCCTAAAGTTTCAGACATTGCCTTTGGACTAAAACATAACAACTATAAATGTTAAACGTATTATTTGGACTAAAGTATTAATTTAAGTTAGGTGTTTTCAGTACCTTCCTGGTTTTCTGTAACAGTTAACAGGTTATCTAAAGGAAGTCAAAGTGGAGCAGATATGGTTGTTATACCAACAAGACCACCATAAAAACCACAGATGCAATCGGACTGAACAACAACAACGGAAGCTTGTCCAAGGTCTGGCCCGAAACAAATCTAAAGAGTAGCTGCAAGCAACAGGTCAGGGACTCAGCAACAGGGACTCAGCACTTTATCTTCATCTTAAAGAAAGGGACATTCTTTCAAAGTCTCAGAGGGCCATATTTTGGACAGGGAGGACAGGTGATTTGAGAGAAGTCATCTATGTCCATGGCTACATTCATTCATTTCACACCTTGACATGTTTAACTGCTCATCACCCTCAGAAGCAGTCTCAAGAAGGTGTGACAAAAACAACTCTTCACACTTTGCTAAGTGGAGAAGTCAGTGGTCTAGAGAAGTAGAACTCAGTGTTCACACTTACATTAACCAGAATCTGATCCTCAGAGTTCCTCAGATGAGGAATGAAATGTCTTTCTAATCCAGACAAATATCAAAATTCCTGCCATTAAGAAAGAATATCATCATTTTATCGTTGCATCAACAGTTTTGCTGTTACTAACGTTATTCACTGGATTTATTTATTACAATTGTGAATTTCAAACAAATATTAATAGATAAAGTAAACTATCCTACAATAGATGAACATTCCCTTAAAGCATGGGTTTTCAAAGGCATGTTTTTTTTTGCTTTTTTTTCCGCCGTACTACAATAAAGTGTAATTGCACATCCTTGTAAGTTGAACTATATATATTTTTTTGTTTCTTTATGTTTACAAGGATACTATGTTATGCAGAGGTGTACCTAGAACTATTTTATAGAAAAATGCTTTTATTCTTCTTGCTGGGAGGGGGTGCGTAACAGAAAAAGATTGGTAAGCACTGCCTTAAAGAGTAAAGAGATGCAGCAAACACCACTGTGTGAAAAAGCTGAATGTATGAGAATGGAGGTGCTAAGAGTTTAAAAATACGTTCAACGTAGAACAATGTTAAAAAATGGCAGCAATGATGCTAAGCTACAGTGGGAGTCACAACCATTTACTGGTAACATCTGTGGTCTTGCTGGACCAGCATCGACTTCTGCTTCTTGTTACAGTGAAACCACTCGCTCATGTTTCTGTGTGTGAGCGTGTGTGTGTGTGTGTCAATGCTGACTCGTCACGTTGTCGAGAAGAGGAAACAGGGTTCTCTGCTGCTGCTGCCTCCTCTCTACAGAGATGGCTGGTGGTCGTCTTCGTCTCCTGTCCTGTTCCTTCACCTCTGCTAAGATTCTGCTTCACTTTCTGCTCCTTCCTTCACTCGGTACGTCTCTGCGCCGCTTTATCATTTTAACTTTCAAACTGTTGTGAAGTATTAACTGAGCACAAAGTGTTTTTCAGTCTCAGCATCAGCAAAGTTGTTGCTGCTGGTTAACAGTTGGCCAGACTAGTTAGACAGCACATAAATGGGTAAAATACTAAAATATGTAATAGGAAATGAGAAAATATTAAGGTACCATATGAATGCAAATGTGCAAAATTTTTACCAAATTGTGAAAGATTTCCCTAAAGTTTAACATAGGAACTGACAGACAGATAAGTGAATTAGCTGTTATCCTCCATGTTAGCTCCTTCCTCAATCCATGAACCACTCTTCCAGCCAATGACGTGGTCCAGTTTGTTCGTTTTTTGTTTAAATGTATCATAATTTCCGGACTATAAACCCCACCCAATAGATTTTTTAAAGGAAAAAACATTTTGTACATACATAAGCCGCACATGCTGCATTCTTTTTGTATTTTCCATGATGAGGGTCAGTTTATGCAAATTTTAGTAATGTACAAAGCGCTTACTGTACGTTAAACTTCTTCTTTCATGGTGTTTATTGGCGGTTGTCACTTGCGTCTTCTTAGATTCTACCTGTGTCACTCTTACCTTTTCTGCTCAAGCAGTTAGAAAAAATGCATAGATTAGCTGCATCTCTGCATAAGGTTGACATTGTGTGACAAAAGTTGCGGCTTATAGTCCAGAAATTACAGTACTTGTGTTTTAGCCAAAAGTGTTCTGTCTAATGATTTAGTGTGGATCCAATGCTTTGGCCAAACAGGAGACACTGATCTGTGCTAAAATGTAGCTGTTATGGCTAACTGTCTAATCTACTCTCAGTTGTATCTATATTGTTGTCTCATTTGCCACTGTAGTTTAGTTAACTTCTGATTTTTAGTTTTGATGTTAGAACTATTCTTAAAACATAAAGAAAAATCTTTAATATTATTTCACTAACTCAGTTTTGGTTAATTCCTAGATGTCCTTTTACAAATTTTGAACTGTACTAGTTAATAGGAAACTGGGTTAGAGGCTAACGCATAACCATTTAGGCTGAAACAGCCTGTAGAGTAGACAGGACGCTTCTAGTAGTTGTTCTTTGAGCTAAGAGTTAGCTATCTAAGGTTTTGATTTTCTTAAAGCTCTTGCTCTAACATTTGGTTGAAACAAAAAATTAACTTTCCAGAATACTATTACTTATATTTTACATCCTTGGGATGGTCACCAACCTTCTGCGTAGCTGGACATTCTTCACTGATTTAAAAAAAAAATGGCATCTATAATGGGAAGTTAACATTATAACCTGTTAATTCTCAATGTTTTAATTTAGACGTGGACACTTATAACTGTCAGGAAGAGTTCCATAAACATGTGGGAGACAGTGTGGAGTTCTTCCTATGCTCATCTATTGAGGACATCACCTACGCACGCTGGGACTTTGGAAATTCTGAGGTGGATTGTTTGGATGATGAAATGAAACATTCTCAGAACGTCAAGATGAGCTGCAATCAAACCACCTTTAGCCTAACTGTCAGAGAGCTGACAGTCCAGGATTCTGGTACCTACCAGTTTATCAGTATGGGGAAAAAGGGACATAACCCTACTGTGGAAAAAATCCTAAAAGTTAATGGTAAGAGATTGGGTCTGTGTTTACCTGAAAGAGTTTGATTAAATATTAAACCCTTAAAGTAACTAATGATTAGCTGGTCAATTATTAATTTCAGTTCACTTATGGTATCATTTCATTTGCATTGTCATGTGTTAATATTATTTTATTTAGTCCAAACCTTTGACTTTTTCTTATTTTCTTCTTACATTTAAGTTTGTTTTATTGTTTTTAAATTTTGCATGAAATTGTTAAATGATAAAGAATGATATTAAGACATTTCTATGTTGAATACTCTATTTTTTAGATATGATCCACTGGATTATAGGTTGCAATATCAGTTAATGTATCATAAGTTCATTCTTAACACCAGATTATAATCAAGTAAAGCAAACGTTTCAAGTTAGTCAAACTTTCTTCAATTCATTCATTTCAATCAATTCAGACATTAATCCAAAATTATTGTATTGTTGTGATTATATTACAACAATACAGTAATTTAAAAAAAAAATTTTAAAACATGGTGAACCATAAGAATATGTGTTATGTTTTGCACTTAATGGCCTTGTGTTACTATTTCTTACAGGCTTTTTGAATGTTTTAGGTGGAAGAACATTATTTTCAGTATTGAGTAACGACTGTGTCTCCTGTAGCTCTTTTCAAGCCTCCAGATTTAATAGTCAGCTCCACCTGGAACACCTCGTCTAATTCCTGTGCAGTTTTACTGACTTGTACTTCCACATCTGAGGACCTTGTAACCTACACCTGGACGATGAAGAACAAGATCTGGAATGGATCCTTATTGCGGTACAATCTAAGACCAGAGGAGAACGAGACCATGTTTAACTGCACAGCTCTCAGTGTCCAGAGCGGGACGTCTGCCTCCAGTGTTCACATGGTCAAGTGCAACAACAGTGAGTCTAAAAATCTAAAACCAGGTAAATGTCTGTTTAACTGTGCATTGACAACAAATGCTGCTTATTAGCTACAATATCAGAATTTTAGCATGAGATACTCTGGAGTCTTGTCTCGTGTTGCATGCCAGTTACATTTACACTTTATATGCTGGAACCAGGGGCGTAACCAGAACCGATAAAATGGGTGGGCCCAGAACAAATTAGGGTGAGCCAACCCCAAAGTATTATAGCCAAGTTTGATCAGCCCTCTCATTGGATGGGGCAGGCCTGACTGAAAAGTGGGTGGCCCATGCCCACCCGGGGCCCACCCGTGGGTACGCCTATGGCTGGAACAGATTAGATTTTTGTCTGAGAATTCACTAATTGTTAAGTAACTTTAAAAACTTAAGGATATAATATGTTTTGTGGGTTATTTGCATTTAATTTCTTTGCTCATATCTACAGGGAGTATGGCTATACCTTGGTTATACCTTGCTGCAGCTTTATCTCTGATAATCATTATATCTGCAGTTGTTCCAGTCACTGTGTGGTGCTGTAAAAGGAAACAGAAAGGTGAGAAATCCAGCAGTTGCTGTTATTCTTTGCTGATCCACGTATGAACTTTAAAAAACCCTCAAACTTTTGTCAGGTGTTAACGAATGTGACCAAACGGTGTACGCAGATGTCTCTGATTGTCCACTTCAGTCAGTACGTTTGTCAGTGATTTGCACATTACTTGCCCCAGTGTGAACCCATTCATAAATCTATTGTTCAATGGGTTTTTACAGCAAACAGCAACCACGCCAGAATCTATATACGAAACCGTATCTGATTCTGGAATGAGCAGCTCCACGACAATCGTAAGTGCTCCAACTTTCTCAGGTTTTGTTTGGCTGACAATTTTGATTAATGGAGTGTGAAAAATAAAAATAAAGGTCCAGCTGTCAGCTATGAATCTAAAATGTACATTTCAGAAAATAAAGATGTATACAATGAAAGAAGGTAAACATTTAGAAACCAGACACATCTAAATCTAAATGGAAAACTGATGCCAACTGTTGCCCTTCTCTCTTTTTCCAGGCCTGCTCTGTATATGACACCATACAGCTGAGTCGTATGGCAGAGCAGAGCAGCTACTAAACATACCATAAACACCAACAGACAATGAAGAAAATTATTCCTGCAGGTCAAAAAGGAAAGAAAACTCATTCCAATTGTGATCCACATCACTTCACACAAAGAAATGTGACCTCTGTATTTTTCACTGAAATCAGCAGTTGGCTGCTTGTGTTGGGTCAATGACAGGGCAGTGGCAGCAAGGAGCAAATTATTGTGCAGATGAAACAGCCTGGGACAATCCTGTTGGTGGCGCTGTCTCCTTGTTCAACGATACGTGCAATTCCTACCTCAGGACATATTCCCAACGTAAAAAACCACAACATCCTTGATGCCTTCTTTAGTGTTCCGATCTCCAGTGGACGGAGAGGAGGACAGTACGGTGAGAGAGAAAAGGACGAACTGGGGTGAAGAAAAAGTTACTAATATTATTCATTCATTTATCTTCATCTGCTTGTCCGTTGCTGGGTCACGGGGGTGGCTAGTACCACCCTAATCACACTGCACCATATTGTGAGCCTTGCTGTGGCGGTGAGTCCACAAGAATTTATGTAGGTCAGGACAGTGCTATGCTCAGAGCACGTCAGTGGCAACCTGGGAGCTGGTGGATTTGAACCTGAAGTCTGACCCTTAACCACTAGGCCACCAGTGCTGACATTAGTAACATTAATAAAATAATATATGTGACTCAGATCAGACTGTGTTCTGGTGTTTAAAAAACACACTGTCACTCTTACTGTCTTGCACAAACAGAAACATAATATGTGTTCTTAATTGTTTCATTTTATATGATCAATATTTTTGTTTGTCTTTGTCTTTAGTATGTTTTTTATATTTCAAATGTACTGTATATATTTTAGATTGGTATAGTATTCTAGTGGGGAATATGCCCT
Organism: Paraplagusia blochii; assembly: GCA_016785265.1. Classification (NCBI taxonomy): domain Eukaryota; kingdom Metazoa; phylum Chordata; class Actinopteri; order Pleuronectiformes; family Cynoglossidae; genus Paraplagusia; species Paraplagusia blochii. Next base: position 123,381 of record JAFBJS010010245.1, on the reverse strand, counting down.
TGAGATACGATTGAATTGAAAGGTTAAACTCAGGGGTCGGGGTTTACTGTTTTTGCCTCTGTAAAATTTTACGTTTTTTTTTCTTGTGTCTTGCAAAAGATCGCATCAAACCCTCTGACGGTTGCTGTGTGCGACCCTTGATCTTGATCTACGGTATTATGCACTTCCTGTTGTGTGGCTTGCTTTCAGTGCAGCTTTGCAGTTCTGGTATATTTTTTCTCACTGCCTCTGCAGTAAATAAAGAACTGAAGCCTGAGATTCAAACAGACAAAGGTTCCTTCTTTTTTAGTTATAAACATAGTCAGAAACAGCATCAGAGCCAGTGATTCCAACAGATTTAATAAAATTATCAGCAAGGCCGGTTCTGTTCTTAGCCCTAGACTGGACACAATTGAGACTGTTGTGGAGGGAAGGACACTGAACCGAATCAGGCATCGTGGACAATGATCCACCCTCTTTATGAGAATGTGTAGACTGACAATGGAGTGCCTTCTCCCACAGGTTGCTCCATCTGCTATAGAACAACAGTTTAATCCTATTAATTTCATTCACATCAACACTGCCTGCATATAGATATTTGTTCTATACTTATCATCAGTTAATTATATACTTGACCCATTGAACCACTTCCTTTTAGCGTGTTGACTACATACATATACAGTATCTTTCTGCATCTTGGCAGCTGGGGGATTTGCACCTGGAACCCGAGTCTGGTTCTTTAACCACTAGGCCAAGACTGCCCTACTACTATGAAGAAAAGCTATAAAGTCCCTCTATTGTATTCTGAAGGTAGAAGCTTCATTGAGTGACCAGAGTTAAATGTGAGCTCAAAATCAATGCACAGTCTTCGTTACGGAATTCAGTTTTTGTTCCACTGCTCCTCACTGGCCCTACATGTAATGGTGGCCTATCAGAAGCAGACTTGGGTCAGCAGGACATCAAGCTCAAATCTACCAGTGCTTTGAGCACAGCACTGTCCTGGCCAACATAACTTCTAGTAGTCTCACGGCCACAGAAGGCTATCAATATGCAGCAGTGTGATTTGGGTGGCAGTTGTGGAGACTGTTGCCACCCAGATAAGATGAAGATAAATGAATAACAGATAAGATGAAGATAAATGAATACATTTACACAGGGCTATATAAATAAAAATTGATTGATTGATTGATTGAAATATGTTTTTACAGAAAAAGAACTCCGTAAAATGAACCATTTATCAAAAAATAAGGCTTTATTTGAAGATATCAGATGAGGCAGAAGATGCATTGTTGTAGTTGCTTGTTGAAAGGGACTGGAGGAGGTCATTGTTCTAAGATAGATACAGAGAACTGGGTGAACACTGATCTTTGTAGTAAGCCCTTGAGTAAAAAAAAAGCCAAAAGGAGGAGGTTGTACTTTATTAATCCTTCGAGATATCAAGAGAAATAAATTGGCAGCAGTGGGATTGGAACACACTTCTCCTGCAATAGAGGAAAAAAAACAGTCAGCACTTGTGTTTTGACATGTTTACAATGTGCAACTGGTTGACTATATAGGAATTTCTATTATTACTTTGGTTTTTTAACTTTTTTACATGACTTCTGTGATAAAATGTTGATGCGATGGTTTAAACTCAGGGCCTATGAAGGAGGAACTTCACAACTTCCTTTTCCAAAATTCTCAATACCTCCTGTCACGGCTAAAATAGAGAAGTGAGACTCCTTTCCCCACAAACCTGTCCAAATTGTAATGTTAATTTATATTACCACTACACTTCTGAAGGCTGAAAAAAATTAACGTTTATTTCAGTTAAAAAATCCTAACCCAGAGGGTTTTCCAGCCCTCAAGGTGGTGCTGGTGATCCATCTTTGGTCCTATGGCTATATTGGCATTTTCATCATCTTTATATTTTAGTTCTATGTTCCTTAAGTGTGTTACTTTACCCCTGGACCTATGACCTCAGAGGGCGGAACCATAATAAGCTTAAATGCCTGTGGTTGGACCGTTCTCTTACCTTAGACAACATATTAGCAGGACTGCAATTGTCATGAAGAATAAAGCAAGACAGAAGTAAACGAAGCATCCAGGCTGTCGTCCACACAATTTTGCATCTAAACAAAAAATCAAGTTAAAATTTAGTTAGATGTTGATGCAGCTACAGCTATAGACAACCTGGCATCTCTTGACAAAGTAAATAATGGCATCTCTTTGACAAAGAGATGGCAAACTGCCAGAAAGAATGGACGATGTTTCAATTATTATTTTTTAGTCTTTTTGATCTTTTCTTTAAATTCTTCTCAGTTTTACTTGTACTGGAGGATATCTTTAAGCCAAGTCACATTATGAATTCCCCTAACCCTTTAGATGGATATACTTTATCACCTCCAAGATGGGAAATTACAATTATGTTATATTTAATTATATGTTATACTTTTGTTCTTTGTGGGCGTCAACCTTTCTTTCAGTAAACAAACAATTTGTGCCAGAGAGACAAAGACGACTCAGACATTTTGGTCTTACGGTCTTGGTCTTTGGTCTTAAGAAGGACAGTTGATGACACGGTTTCCCTGTTCCTGCTGCAGGTGCAGGTGAACTCCACTTGCTCTGTGCTGTTCAGGATTATGGCAAACACCTGGGAGTTCTTGGGAGACTCCAGGAAGGTTAAGGGGGGTGTCATCTGCCAGGAGTAGGACACTTCATGATTTTCAGAGGAGCAGTGTAGCATCACCCAAATATTGGGTGAGGAATGTTTGCTGTACATGTTAATTTTTGGTTTCCTAAGGGGCTCTGTGAAAAGAAAAGATAAAACAATAGTTGTGGCAGCTTGCATCTTTGTTTTCTACTAACGTTGTCGAAGTTTCTTAGCTTTTATGTCCTTGTTAGTGGCATTTGTCTTATGCAGACCATAAGGTAAAGGGCTAAGGATTAAATCATGTCTTGGAGATGAAGAAAAGGACAAATGAAAAGTGTGTCCAATCTATGCTGAACTTAGTTTTAAACCCACAGTGCTATATTTGGAGGGGATAGAACTGTTATTGTCCTAGGCTCCAATAGAACATAGAACTATAGCATCTGATGTCAAAAATGCTTTATTTACCGGCCTGCCTGCAGTCCTCTTTTCCCTTATTTGGAAAAAAACATAAAGCCTTATGGAGATAAGACTTTGCCAAAACCATCACAATAACTTATTAAGTTTAATGAATCATCTTGTCCAACTTACGGTGGACTCCCAGCTTGATGATCTTTGTTGTTCTTTGACCACCCTTGCTTTTAAAACTCACAGTGTATTCATTGGCATCGGCTCGGGATAAATTCCGTATTTCTAGGTTTCCTGCAAAAACATGAGGAGACAGTTAAAAAAGAAAATGTTGGATTTTTATTTCATGTATTGAATATATCATCTTTTTATTCTCACCTGTTGTTTTGTTAAAAGCAAGTCTTGACCCCTCTATGTACATTTTTCCATTGCGGAAAGTCGCCAAAAATGTTTTGTTGGAGAAAATTGACCACTCGATAAAGGAATAAGACTGGCTCTCGTTCGCACCAGAGGGCAGTGTAATGCTTTGTCCAATGTAGCCAATGACCTCAGTGGTTATTTGAGTCAGAACCACTGAAAAACAAACACATATATTCAACATTACCAGTCATTTCCATAGATGATCCATGGTCTATAAGTGAGTCTCAAACTTGCGTGCCTTGGCCATTTGCGGCCCCTAGGACAAAATTTTGTGGCCCCAATCTTGATATGACTGTTTAATGTTAGCTCGGCCTGCAAGATTTATAGAGGGTTTTCACTTCAAGTCAACAAAGCTGAAAATGGTCATGTTGGACGAACTTCACTACAATATAGAATTGTGTGATACACCAGTTATTAAATTGTGGTTTTTACATTTATAATATATTATATTCAAATTAATATTCAGTGTCCATTGTTTGTAGAGTTCTAGGATTTCCCATGGTCTGTGCATCTGTGCGTCTGGATCATAGGTCAGCAACCCATGGTTCCGGAGCCTTGTGAAATATATAATTTATTAAAATAATAAATAATATTTTATTAAAATTAATTTTTAATTTGTTCATTTTAAAATGAAAATTCTGAATTTGAAGATTATGGTTAACTTGTAACATTTTTATCGCCCAAAACAGGGGTCTGCAACCTACGGGTGCGGTCCGCTTTTTCGTCCTTATGCTGCAATAATACAATGATTTATATATATATATATTCCCAATTATTTATATATATTTTCCATTTATGAGCCACGCGGTCATAAATATAAAATAATTATTTTAGATACCAAAACATATTTGCAGCTCCCAGTGTTTCTTTTAAAGTAGAAACTGATACCAAATGGCTCTCTGGGTGATAGAGGTCGACCCCTGGTCTCAGACCCCTGGTCTGGATGAACGCATGAGAGAGAGGCGGGTGGAGCAGCCATATCCGTGGAGGAGGATTTGAGTTTAACATTTGCTTCGTACTTGCATTGAAATGTGATAATAAAGTGATATGTATCGCGTTACAGCGCGATACTATCACCAAATAACTTTATAATGACTCCATTTTTTTCTATGTGTGAAAGCAATACGCTTCCGGGCGACGTAGCTGACAACAAGCATCTTGTATCTTTTCTCTCGTCTTCCCTGATGTAAATGTCAAACTCTGGCCCTGACGAAAGGTAAGTCAATGTCTGTGTCCAAACACTACACACTTGTGAAAAAATACACTCGGAAAGTTACATGAGAGATGGCAGAGCCTTGTGTACCGTTATACTCTAAAAATGATGAACTGCGTTGAAACCCAGGCGTTCGCTTCTTTAGACCACAGACGGGCATGATTGACAGCCCAGTTCCACGAACACTGCCAGGCAATATTACATTTAATGAGTGTGTCGAAATTGTAACCGTTTTTCTCGTTCGCGCTAACTCAACTAAAACTATTTCTTAGATCGATGATGATTCGTAGCTACTCTCAGGCGTCACATTTTTTGTTTTTAGAAAATTATATATATAGCTTTATTAAACTTAGAGAGCATCCTTACCTGGGAGAAATAGCAAAATGATGATTCTGTGTCCCATAATGAGGCAGTGTGAGCCGACTCGCTAAAGACCCAACTTCCTTTTTTATTTCCTCTGTGGGTGTTGTTGCACGCTCTGACATTTCAGAACACAAACATTTTTCATTTGTAGTGCTGAGAAGAAATGTAATTCGCATTATATATATATATATATATATATAGTAGCGTCCAGCCGGACGTGTAATAATGGTAGAAGCGTTGTTTAACAAAACCGCTTTTATTTCGGAACTTCTTACAGAAGGTCTAGCGAAACTCAGCCGTAAACACTCTAAGTCATAGAACACATGAACTTGCTGCACCTCCTCTCTCACACACACTCACACAGGCGCTCACCTCCTGCTCCCCCCGCCCCTCGCTCACGCACTCATCAAGACGCATTCATAACCATAAGAAACTACAGAACTCTACGAACACTTGCCATATAACAAACTAAACTACAGGAACGCTACAATATATATATATATACCTACTTTATATCATATTTTACTATTAACAAAATGTGTTTATTTTGTTCTGTTTTGTCATATTTTTATGTTGATGTTACATTATTTTGGTAATTTTGGTGATGTGTTTTAGGGGTTCCTTAGATAGACAGTGGACTTCAGGCTTCGGGTTTGAGTCCTCCTGCACACACACTTTCCTGCTCAGTACAGTGATGAGTCAAATGGAAAGTTTACATTTTATTGTGTGCAGTGTTTACTGTTGTTTCCATTCTCAGCGAGCCACACTCTCACCCCCTTCTTGCTCCATGTCGTGTCTTACCAACCTCCTCTCCTCTCATTTTCTCCACCTGTGTGAAGTGGTTGCTTCTGTCTCCCACCAGCATGGAACGACCTATAGAACGAGCCTGGGTTTCCTTGTGCGGTGGGTTGAAACAGCCAGACAACGTTCAGAGCTCTTCACTTTGCAGGTTGTATTTTCTGTTAAAAAAATGCCACTTCTTTTTATAAAATCTTTGTTAATGTGCTAATTGATACTGACTTGTCTGCACCTGTGAGATATTGAGTTACTTTAGTTGTCAGTTTTTATTGAGCTTCAATACAAAACGCAATCCTGACTTTGTTGCTGCACCATGTGATGGTTTTCTAAAAAAGCGTACTGAAAATCCCATGATTGCCTAAAGTAGGGGGGAAACGGAAAGAGGTCAGTAAATGTGAAAATGAAATAGTCGAACTCCAGACAAAGAAGTCTATTACTTGATCTTTTACTCATTTTGTGCCTTGATGAAGTAAAGAAAAACTAAAAGCTGAGCTAGCTTTTCCCCCTGTAGTTTAGTGAATCATATCATGACTCAAGGTTAGTCAAGCTATGTATGTACATAAGACAGGGGGAAGTTGTGGTGGTGGTGGATAAATGTGGTGGCACATGGTTACAGTCTGTTTGTTGTTTTATCACGAGGAAAACAGAAATACGCAGGTTCTTTTTTTGGCACATGACAGAGAATGACTGTCAACAAAAAGGGGAAGAGACAGAGGAGAACACCCTGTTAACTGGAACTGTTTTATATACAGTATACCATGGTTTTAGGACATTGTTCTCCAACTTTTTGTCTGCTTATTAACAGACAGGCTCAGCACTAAATGATTTATCATTAACAGTGAACAAGTAGTACTGGTCGTGATGAATCCATTTTACAAGATCCCTTGTCTGTGTTTTGAAACAACACAAAAACAAAAAACACCAGGCACAGTAGATGTACAGTGTGTGTTTATTAACGACTAAAACCAACAATTATGGGAACAGGGTAACGTGGATGATATTTTTCCCCATAACAAAAAAACACAAAAAACCCACAAAATTCTTAAAACGTTCTAAAAAGAAAATGGAATGAAAAGAAAGAAATTCCTCTTCCATTTTCTGACTCCTTACTCCTCCTCCACCTCCCCCTACACTGACGTTTCTGACTGCAGTTTCATAACAAACTTGTGACTCTTGGGATCAACAAACTCTTCAGACAAATGTAGGAAGGGGAGATCCTGAACCACGACGACCAGGGAGAAGTCGTGGCGTTTAATATTAAAGACAACACCCTGGCGGACAAGCGTTGTCACAGGTTCCTCACTCACTAATGTCCACTGGCGCCCCCTGCTGCCGGTGCTTTCATGGTACTGGATGGAGGGACCAGGCTTGAGGTAACACTCCAGAAAAGCCTGAATGCGAGAGAAATTCAACACAATCTGTTATTCTGACACTTATTTTACTCTCTGGAAAAAATTTGAAAAACTCGAAATGACTTCACCTTGGGTGTCATATTGTGCGTGAGGCAGAACTGCAGGTGGTTGATAATGTTCTCCATACTGTGGTAACTCTGTTGTCTGGTGGCTCGCAGGTATTTCTGCATGGCCCGAGCCATGGGTGCAAAGATGGCCTGAGCTGCCTCCCTCGGCTCCATCATCTCCCGCGGTTGTTTAGCTGAGGAAGCTGCGGTCTCTGGTTCTTCTTGGTGACGCTTGATGTGAGTAAAGGCTTCCTCCACAGCCACCACAAGTCTGGGAGAATAAATACTATATTTATAGCTACTGGGTAAGGAAATGTTACCGTTTCTCAGGGTACTAATCTGTGTTTATGTGACATGGGTTATTGGTAGCAAACCATTCTGGACAGTGTTGAAAACAGACTAGAAAATATTGGTAAAATTCTGGTTTTTACAAAGTGAAATAAAGCTATAAAGTCAACCGCTTGTTTGGCATAAAATTATGTTTATGGTCAATATAATTCAAGTCGATGCTGCTGGTTCAAGCCAATTGGGTGTTGTAGTTTGGTGCCCCCTGTCGGCAACATGATGTTTACATTCATTTGTAAGCACTCATCCTTACCTGGCCCTGCGTTTGCGGATCCTCCGCTCAAGCTCAACCTCTTCATAGTAGTACTCACTGTACGAGTTGTCCCTCTTTCGAACATTGGCAGCAATCACCGCCCTGGACTGACCTGTGGATGGACTGGTGCTGGTTTCTGTGGACACCAGAACCAGGATTTAGGAGTAGCTGATGAAAGATGGAACTGATCATTTTGCTCAATTAAAACTAAGCCCAAACTAAGTCATCATATTCATCTAGAGCAGTAAATGATCTGCTGAGATTAAGTGTTCAATAGTTTACGTCACAAATAGTGTTGTGCAGCCTGTAGCACTCCCCTTAGGTACAATATACATCAAGGGTGTCAAGCTCAATATTACACCGGGCCAGAATTGAAAACTGGCATAAGTCGTGAGCCAAAGTCGATATAAATTGAGAATTTAACTATAAACGTGTATGTTTTCTCAGCCAAAGCTTATCAGTATCAACACATGAAAAATTGTAATAGAAAAAATCCCTCTCTTTGTTGTCTTTTCAGATCATTTTCAATGTAAATTTTTCTTTACAGAACAAAATGTATGTGCTGTAACAAAAAGCATGCATTATTAATATAACAAATTCTGAACGTATATAAGGTCATATTAGTGGGCCAACTATAGTACACATTTGATTTTAGTTTGGTCAGTATGTAGTGACATGGTGCTTGACCTTGATAGTCCACTCTTGCTTGGCAGATTTGGAGGAAAGACTTCCTAGTGTGAACGTTTACCTTCTTCTAGGTTGTAGACCTTAAAGGCAGACATCTTTCTGGTGAGGATGGACTTTGGCAGGTTGAGCAGTGATGGGTTGTGAACCGGGAAGTCGCTGTAGTAATGGTCCAGAACCCAGGCTGCTGCACGTTGAATACTGTGTTGTACAGACAGAAACAGCTGAACTTGCACAAAAGGAAAAGGTAGACCACTGGATACAGTGACAGTAGGAAAAGTCCATCCCAATAAAAAAACATACATACAAAGATCCTACTGGTCATTTTGGCACAGCACACCACTGCACTCAACAAGTGTGACCTCTACATTTAACCCATCACCAAAGTGAACAGTGGGCAACTGTGAGGAGCCAAGGATCAGTAAGTGTGGATGATGCCATGCCCAGAGCACATCAGTTATAATTACACAGCTGGTGGATTCCAACCTGAAACCCTCTAAACCCAAGCTGCTTCCTGAAGCGCTTAGCCATCATTGCAGTAAATAGTTCATTATTAATCGTAAATACTTAGACAAAGTAAGTAAGGGAGTAATACACTCAGTGCTCGTAAATCTAGGGGAGTCTTCAACAATTAAGTTGTGGCTAGTGGTTAAGAAACCGGGCTTGAGTCTAGAGGGTTGCAGGTTAAATGTGGGAAAAAAAGGTGCCCAGTGTTCTATTTGGTGAGGAATGAAATGTAGAAGTCACATTTGGTTTTTTGCCGTGGTGTGGATCACAATAACACAATGACAAAAGAGCAACATGCAAGTGTTGTGTAACTTTATAAATGTTCAGTTTGAGTTGCATTAGGTTTGGTTTCTGATAACCAGACAAACCAAGAATCTTCCAAAATTGTAGATGAAAAAGTATTTATTACTCATTTCTCTTGATAATGATATATTAGTGATAACTCTTTGTTTAAAAGCAAGTGGTTAAAGAAACAATAAAAAGTCAAATGTTTTCTGTTCCCACTTCTATCAGCCTACTAATATATTTTATTTTGTACATTTGCCTCATTGTTTTTTGTGGAGACATACTGTATGTATAAAGCAGAGTTGAGGAACCATTTGGTCCACTGTAGAAGACCTTTGGCAAAATTCCTTTGTATCAGAAATGTTAAGTAAAACCATGGAGGCATCCAAGTTGTCATCAATCAACTACTCAACTGATCTAGGACAATCACGTGTCAAACTGTGTCACCACTCTCCACCACTAAAATCTTATTAAGCTCTGAAGACGCTAGTTCTGCATAAGGCACCTCAATAATAACTACTAGTTTACAACAACAGTTTCTTTTGAGACAAACTTTTTGCTCTACGCTTAGATGAACATTAAAACAAAATAAACTTAAGATCATATTGTTTGCAGACATTGGAGTGAAATTAAACATTACACTATCACTACCTATAACATGGATGCAGCCATTTTGTGCAGATTTTAACTCATATTATTGCAGGGGGATAAATCCAAAAACATTGCCTGATATTGACTAAAAGTAAAGAAATGATGCAGCTCTTATTTCTTCACTGAGGTTCACACTAGGAATGGGTAGAAGACAGGAGGAAAAGCTGGAGGTGGCGTAGTTAAAGAGAGACAAGAAGGGATCAGAAATGAGGTCATAAGAGGGACAACACAGACAGGAAGGTTTGGAGAAAAGGCTAGAGAAGCCAGATTAAGATGGTTTAGACATGTTCAGAGGAGGGACAGTGGATACATTGGTAGAAGAATGAACCTAGAGATGGAACTACCAGGTAGGAGACAAAAAGGATGGATGCTGTTTAGGAGGACATGGAGTTAGAGTTGAGGATACAGAGGACAGGGAGAGATGGAATATGTTGACTCGCTGTTGCAACCCCTAAGAGGGACACACCTAAAGAAAAAGTACTAAACCTAATGTTTGATTGAATATCCTTAAATGACAATATGAAATACATTTTGACAAGACACCAACCTTAGCGGCCCCACATTGTAGAAATGGCAAGCTCCGTCTGTTGTCCTCACAACCTTGAGACAAAAGGCTGGTTGCAGGTGTCTGATCTCCAGCAGCACCAAGGCCAGGTACTGGATGAACAGCAGAGCGTCCACCAGAGACGCTGCATATCCCACAATTCCTCTGTAGTCTGTCTCTTTTGGGTCCAGCACCCGCACTCCATAGAAGAGCCAGTATGATGCCACAAAAAGAAAGACAAGCGCCAGGAGTAGGCAGCGGAAGATGAAGAATCGTGGTAGACTAGCTCGTGGTGGGCGGAGGAACAGCGCCCAGGTCGAGATAAAGAGGATCAGGAGCTTAAAAGACAGAGAAATGTAGAGGCCCTCACATGGAGTACCGCAGGGGTCCAGTTTATCCCGCCACAGCAGCTGTGGCAGTGCCAGAAAGGCCAGAGGGGTAACCAGAGCAAAGAGTCCCAGGGAGGCGCTCAACGCTATACCGAGGTATCGACGACAGGCCAGTGATGATGGCTCGTCGAGATCCTTAGAGATACGCGTGAGGTCTTCGTTTGAAGCACTGTCCACGGAGGTGCCTGTGACCACTGTGGTGGTCTCCCCCCAGTTGTCGTCCTGAGACAAAAGCAAGGAACAAATGTTCTCAGATTTACTAACGTTATTCTGCAGGAGGTTTGGCAAGAAAACCTTATTGACCAGACCTGGGCAAACTAGACCCGTGGGCCTGATGCGCCCGCTTGGCATTATAATCCAGTCCACCACAGTTGTCCAAATTATACTTAAAAATGTATATTATCATTATCCTTCCACCTTTTACCTGTAAAGCCAGTATTTCCTCAATAGACAGTCTAAAGAGGCTTAAAGCATTTCACCTTTATTTAATATTTTACATATCATTTATCTTAGTTCCCGGAAATACTCAATCTCCCTGACCTGACCTGGCCAGTGACTCAAATTTTAGTACTACCTGTGGACAAAATAACTGCCCAGGCCTGCTCTTGACCAAAGCCCTGACACCCCTGAGGGAGACAGTGCAATCCCCCAAAAATACATCAACTAACATCTTGAATTCGATTCCTCTTTTTCTTTACAATAAAAATGATAGAAAACCACACCCTGTCATCTCCTCTGGTAAACTCTGTATCCGGCAGCTGTTCTCCCGGAGCATGGATGCTGACTGATTTATCTCCACGGATGCTACTGTTGCGACTCTTTGGGCGGAGCTTGTCCCTCCGCTCTCTAAAAGACACAACCAAAAAAAATGAGAAACAATCAAATGTCAATTCCTGTCTTAGAAAGACTCCCCAGGACCAAGTGGTCTCTTGTGTGATTCTGTACCTGTACTTGCGTGACGTACGGGACTGTGAGGACTTGTAGGAGTATGCCGAGTACACTGACTCGTTGTCCATGTCAGAGGCTGGCGGTGGGTGGAGTGTCCGAGCCCTTCTCACTCCAGGGCCGCCACCTTTCTCCCAGGCCACGCCCAGCTGGCTCTTGCGATCACTGATGGATTTGGAGGAGAGGGTCAGAGGGAGGCGCAGCAGGTCCACTGTTGTCTTGAGGGACTCTATCTTGAAGACCTGAGAGGAAAGGACAGGTGATGTAGGTCACTGAGGTCCTAAACTGCTGTCGAATCAATACAGACAAACTCAGCATCTCAAGCAGGGGCGTAGCCAGACCCCTTAAAATGGACGGGCCCTGAAAAATATTAGGGTGGGCCAACCCAAAAGTATTATAGCCAAGTTTGATCAGCACTCTCATTGGATTGGGTGGGCCTGACAGACAAGTGGGTGGGCCCAGGCCCACACTGGCCCACCCGTGGCTACGCCTATGATCTTAAGGAATTGGTCTATTATCTTTTTTTATTTGTATTTGGATCAGCTGAACCAAACAGGATTATTTCATCTGAAATTTGATCAAAAAGAAAGATCGGAAGAGACTGACACTTGGAAAATGAAATGGAAGAAAAAAATCACAAGAGAAGCAAGAAGACTGAAGAGAAGACGAGACACGCGACAAATACGAGACGCAAGGCAACAAATAAACATATGAGAGGACAAACCATGGAACCCAGATGAGAAAATTTGGATCTGATCATGAGACAACACAAAAGTGAGGACTGTGACTCAACTTCAACTTTTATTTGTTTAAAGTGCCAAATCATATCAACTGTTATCCCAAGGCTCTTTACAGAACAATCATGCATTAAAACAACAATATGCTATACAAGGATGAAATACCCCCTGCCCTTATAGACCCTCACACCAGCTGAGGAACGACTCCCAAAAAAACAGGGAAAAAAGGAAGGCCAGGCAGGCAAACTTAAGAAATAATTGAAAGAGGGAGGAGATACAAAGTAAATGATGGACAATGGAAATACTTGAATAATTACAAATAAAACACACCAATGAAAAAAAAAATCTTCTTTTAGGATTTTCTTTTTCCTTCTTTACTCGTAAACCTGGCTCCATTTATGATTTGGCTGATTTTTTTTTTTAACAACATATTTCAACAGTGTTGTAAACACTCTAGCAACATGGAATTGTTGCTATGTTACATTAGTGATGTTTTTACCGTTGCAAACAAAGGCTCCTGAGTTGTCACTTAGTCCCAGCTGATGACTTAGTGAGTGCATCACATGAAATGCTTAATAGAATTCTAATGGTCTTATCTTAGAAGAACAAATTGAGAGCACAAGGAGACTCATTACTAAATTAGACTGACAGTCTGTTTGGAATGCACTTCGCATTATCCAAAAACTCAGGATGGTCAAATTAGGACCTGAGGTCCAGTTTGGAGCAGAGCTCATTTATCTGTATACTACTGGGAAACAGGTTGAACTTGAAAACAAGTTGAAAGTAAGTATTTGACAATATTTTGTTCAGTACTACACTGCATTCTGACTCCAACTGACTACAGAACAGAAACAGCTGTCATTCCAGATGTGAAAATATTGCGTCTGCAGTTATAAACAACACTGACATCAGTTTGTTGTGAGGATCATTACACTTTCTTTTCTTTATTTATATTTATTGTGTTTGTGTTGGCTTTTATTTGATCATTATTTAACCAATAAGATTTTTTTTTAAAATATGTTAACATTTATCAATCCATCCATTTTCACTTATCCGTTTCTGGGTCGCAGGGGCACTGCAGTATACCTTCCTGTGGGTGGTGAGCCCTCTGGAAGCCAACTGCCCTAACCAGGATTCAAACCTGCCCTGGAGATGAACCCTGGGGTTTTCACACCTAGGACAGAGACATTGTCTCTGGGTCAAAGTGAAGGCATTTTAACATTTATTTCCTAACATTTTGGAAATAAGTATTTTACGTATTTTTTTGTGGAGACAACCTATGATCCTGGGAGGATGGAAGTGGGAGAGGGGGTAAATATTACTACCACCACCAAACACATGTCCCTCTACCCTTGTTCCTCCCCCATTCATCTCCATTGTGGTTGTGAAGCTCTGGTCTCTCTGGTGACCACAAAGGCTGCAGAAGAATGTGGTAACAAGTGTGCACCATTAGCCAGGCTGCCAACAGACGCACTCCACAAAAATAAGCATTTTGCTTATTTTGTAGATTTTCAAGGATTTTGTTTGGACATAAAGCAGCAGCTTAGCAGTTGTAACAGGTAACAGTAAATCAGGGGAAAGATGCAGAAGTTGGACAAATATTACTACCACTATTGATATTTACAAATAAGAACCAAAGAGACGATTGATAGATGCAGTGAGGGAGGACATGGATGCAGTTGGAGTCAGAGTAGAAGATGGAGTGAGAACTGGTTGAAAATGGAAAATGTTGACTCGCTGTGGCAACCCCTAAAAAAGGGAGAAGCCAAAAGCAAAAGAATGATATTTATTACAATAACTACATTAGGTTTTCAAAATTACTAAGACTATTCCAATCACTAATTTTTGCTTCTATTTATAGATTATAATATTTGTAATAGAGGTATACAACAGTTACTACCTAGAATACTAGAAGTTCTGAAGTACTTTTGTGACTAATATTAATACTTAATACTTTAATTTATAAAAGTTAATTTATAATACTTATAAAAACAAAACACTACTAAATAATTGTGCTTTTTCTCTTGAAACAGTACTGCCTTTCACCATGTAATGATATTCAGTGAGATGCTTAGAAATTAACACAGCCTTATTGCTAATGTAACTTCATTTACATGTTGTGCTATTATTAATACTGTTGTTGTTTGTTTGTTGTGATCAAGATGGTCGCCTTTAATTAAACCCTAAAACCTGAAGGTTGGAAACATGGCTGACTCTGGAGTGTGGCCCCTCACAGTGGTGGTTGAGTGAAGAGGCGTGGCCGCTGCTCTGTGTCTGCTCTCAGTGGGGAAACAGTGGTTTTATCTTACAATATAGACCAGTAATTCATATAAATAATTTAAAAACGCATGGTTTAATATCTGTTTTTAATTTGTCTACACCCTGTGGCTGAAGCCGCGAGGAGGTGGAGGAGAAGATGATGGATGAGGAGCAGCTGTTGCTCCTGCTGTGTCCGAACCGTGACTGTGCAGCAAACTTAACTTTAAAATAAAACTCACCCTGAGAATTCAATAAACTCTATGCGCGGCTAACGTTCCATTTGGCACCGCGTGCGTAAAAGCGCACAATAGAGGAAAAGGTGGAGGAAAACTGTAAGAATAGCGACGGAACACGGCTAATAACGTGAGCTTTTGGTGACAACGCTTTGACTACGACGAGAGATGTTCTATTCAGCTGTGAGAGTCTTACCTTTTATTCACACGATAAAATGCTTCAGCGGCAACACAAAGAACGGTGCCTCCAACAATCACAGCCGGCTCCGGAATACGTCAAGTCCGTTACTTTCTCCCTGCGCGCTCACGTCAACGATTCACTAAAACCCAACTTCTTCTCATATTTTCTGTGGTTTTACGTGCGTTGAATTGATTGTAAAATGTCTTTTCTATCGGCTGTTTGCAGACCTTACATCTGCTGAGAGGGAGGAGAAGACGGAGGAGCCCCGCTGAGCAGAAGAGAGGGGAGAATAGAGGAGGAGGGAAACAGACGACGCCGCCGCAAACCAGAACTTCCGGTAATCAGATTTCAAAATAAAACACGATAGATGACTACATCGTCAATCAGGCAGATAGAGGGGTGGACAGACAGACAGACATAGAGACAGATTGTTAGATAGATGAATGTAAAATAACTTAATTGATAATAACAACTTTATATAACAGTATATGTGGTTAGTCTTAAAATGCTCATAAACAGATGGGTTTGAACCAAGAATAACTTGTGTCAAAGCACAAAGAAAACCATACCGTCAACCCCAGAAATGGTCATTGTTATAGTGAGATCTTTATTAAAGCACTGACCCTCAACAGAAGTAACCATTTTTTTTTTCTCTTTTTGTTTTTTTCCCAGACATATTAAAATGAGTTCTCCTTTATTTTGGGGGAAATAGTGGTAAAGAAGTGACAAGATCATGTTGTTTTCTTTTTTTTTATTCTCACAAAACACATGAATAGGAAACACGAGCTCTGCATACGGGGTTTCTCTCCTTCTGTGCAGCTACAGTCTAACCCATTTTTAAAAACAAAAGGGAAAGAGAAAATAATTTATACATATTTTTTTCTTTAAATCATATCTACAAAAATAAAATCAAATAGAAGGACTAAGGCTTTACAAAAGAGGAACAAAAACACACATATGTATATATAATCATATATATGTTTATATTAAACAAATGGGTCTGATTGATCTATATTACAATGAGTGACAAATTAAAACAAAACAAATCAAGAACAGAAACATAGACAAAACAATAAAAAACAATGTGTAAATGCATACAGTAGCTTGCACAGTGCAGGGAAGTTTTGTTTGTGCAACTATATTTTGTTGTTTAAAAAAAATAAGAGAAAGTGGAATTATTCTTCTCTGATGCTGATGTCAGTGTTCATGGAAAAACAAGTGGAAAAACAGAAAGAAATTGAAGTCTAAGAGGTAGAAACTGGATATAAAAATGTTGGAGTTTTAATGAGTATGCATTTAGGGATAAATGTGCTAAATATGATTCAACCAATTCAGACCAGGTGATATTACAACTCTTTGTATAACTCCCTGGTCGAAAACTGTTCTGAATTGGCTGACAAGCAGCAAATGTAAAAGTAGCCGTAAAATAAAACTGTTCCCTTCAACACCTTTAAAGACACTTCACCTTTGGTAGAACACTAGTTTTTGCTCTTTTGAGTTCATTTGCTTTCAGAAAACGCCTAAATATATGTGGAAACACGTACTCAATGCAACTTGGTTTTGTGTAGTGTTTCCTCTGGGTTTTAAAGCAGGGAAAGCTGCTGCTGGTGCTGCCAGAGGTTCTCAGTATTCATATAAAGCTGCTATTAAAATTCAGACAAGTGTTTTTCTGTGCTGACTAGGAAAAACTAATGGTAGGGCTGTCACTTGCAGTTTATACAATAGGCTCTGGGTCCATTCTTACATCTGAGGGTGGTACTGAAGCACAACGGGTTAGGCTTA
Organism: Paraplagusia blochii; assembly: GCA_016785265.1. Taxonomy (NCBI): domain Eukaryota; kingdom Metazoa; phylum Chordata; class Actinopteri; order Pleuronectiformes; family Cynoglossidae; genus Paraplagusia; species Paraplagusia blochii. The sequence continues at coordinate 106,317 of JAFBJS010010245.1, read as the reverse complement.
ACCATCTGGAATGGCTGTTTCGAAAGAAAGCAGAATGTTCCATCAGTTGTCAAATAACCTATAGATATGTAGGCTTTGATTCCTGTTTGGCTGTTTAAATCCTTAACACTATTTAACGGACGTCTGTGAACACTTGAAGGCGTCTTACTTCTCAGCGCTAATGATGAAAGCCTGTGTTTGTGCAAAGTGGCCATGTTTGCATTACAGTGATGCACCACTTTAGCACAACGTTATCACAATTAAAAAAAGGCTTATTTCAAACAAAAAGTTTTTTTTTCAGTATTAATATTTTGGTTCTGTGCAAACTTTGCTTAAATTCTTTGTGGCCAATTGAATATGAATGTGTGTGTTTATACTTAATCGTTGCATAACTGCCTTACTAAAAGCAAATGTTTATGACCAAGACCTTGTATTTAATGGTTACTGATGCCTCTGTGCCTGGGTCACTTTTCTGTGACTGTCCCACACTTCATACTCCACCTGAGAGTAACCTTACACAAGCATAGAATCACTGCTGACCATTTGTGCGTTAATGGCTTCCTGACTATAAATGCATTTGTGCCTGGCAAAATTTTGTTTGACAAATAAATCTGAGCAAAAACCTGACTGGAGTAAGACCAAATAAAAGCAAAACTAAGACTAACATGCTGTATTAAGAAAGTAGTTTGTCAGGAAGCAGTGACAACCCTACTGTATGTACGACACTGATGAGGGGGAAATATTTGTAGGGTTGTTAACACTGTTGGGCAACAGAAGGGCTTCATTGAAGATGCTGGTTCACTGAATTTGATGTGGCAATCATACAAACAGAGCAGCCACCACAGGGCAGGTCGGCTGGTTTCTGAAGCCCTAAATACAGCAGTCTGTTTTCATCTGGTGTTTGTATGAAGTCAACATCCATGTTTCCACTGCGAAACGCCAAGAACTATTTTCAAGGAAATATTATATGAAGAAAATATTACTTTAACGATCCTTCCTCAAACATATTTCACATGTCTAAAAGTCCTAACGATCCTAATTTTAGGCTACACGCTGAGGGGGAGAGCCATGTGACTGGTGAGGAGTGTTTTCTTTAACAAGCACTGCTTCACAAGCTCCATCCACTCCATGTACCCACCACGTGTGCTAGGACTATTTGGTGTCAGTGTTTGGTGACAGTCCTAGGACTTCCATTCAATAGAATTCCCTTGTGGCTGTGATAAAAGTGGACCTGGTTAACAAGTCAAGTGTTGAGACACTGCTGTTCTCAAACGTCTGCTTCTGGATTGTAACTCTAAAATGTTCGACCTGACGAAGAAGATGCATAAAAGGAAAAATAAAACAGCTGTGCAAATCCACCAACATCCCTGTACACCCTGATGTGGTGATAGAAACAAAAAACTATAGTAAGAACTATAACAATAATAAAAATAAAATCTGCCAGCATTTTCAGTAGTCATCAGCGGTAGCAATAGTGTTTCCAGAACTTGAAACCGAACAATGGTCTCAAATATGATTTTGTTCCCATGGTCGTTGCTCACCAGTCGCCTCCCACAGTGACAGGGTGTGAGCTTTCACCAAACAAATATCAGTTTGATATTTTTCATGTTTCCGAGCCAGTGCAAAAAAAACTTTTTTTTTGTAAATACAGACACAGTTCTTCGGCCTTAGTGTAATGTAGTGTAAGCAACCATTGGAAGCATAATAGCGTTCTGAGCTCAAATTTAAAAAAAAAAGAGAAAAGAGAGAGAATATCCAGGCCCCTGATGAGTTCACTTCACAGGTTATGAATTATGGGTAAAGTGCTGGAATGATGGTCCGTTGGAATTTTTTACTAAAACAGTCTGTCCAGTCACAGTGGTTTTTTTCCATCTTCTCACAACTGCTTTTCTTTGCAAATATCTCTTTCACTTCTTCCATTGATTCTTTCGCTCATCATTTCTGCCAACTTGTCTCTCTCTGGCCTTTACTCCCCATTCATACTCCTCCTTCCCCAACCCATTAGTCCTTTACTCCCCTCCTGCTCCCAGTTATGACTAGAGGAATGAGACTTGCCAGCTTAGTGTGGGGAAAACACAACAACATGTTTTGGTCCTCCTTGGGTTTGGCTCCATTGGTCTGTGCATGCAGGAATATCGAGCAAGGAAAGGTAAGGAGGAACCACATGGAAGAATTAAAAGTCAGCCTGGAATAATTCCACATAGAAGTCCTTCAGAACCCAGTTGATAGAATCTTGCCTTCAGCCAGATTTCCTTCTCTACCTGTTTGGGAATGGGAATACAATGGATTTAGCATACACTCAGAGGGTGACTCATAGATATTCTGCTGTACAAACACTGCTACTGTTATATACATATACTACTAGTAACACGAATTATCATTCTAACTAATAGGTCTTGTGTTACCACTGTACTCTTGCTATTACTATAATGTTTAAGTACTGTATAATGTTTAAGTATAACGTATAAGTATAACGTTTAAGTACTGGCACTGTGTGACAACTACTGGGACTCCATTTGAACTATTACAACTATTAATACAGAAATACGCACGGTGCGTATAGAAACGACTTTAATCTGTTCCATGTGTTGATTAAATTTTCTTTTTCGGGATTATAAAAAAAATAAATAAATAAATGGGTTCCAGCCCCTAAGACTTGATGAATTAAACTCCAAATATAAACACCAAAACCTATGTAAAAGTGTGTATTCAAAATAAAAAATAATAATAAAACAAAACATTTTGAAAATGGCTATCACAAGCTATCTATCTATCTAATATCAGTAAGATAGGCATAATAAAAGTAGTGGTAACAATAATGAAAGTGGTTCTTTTCCTCTGTCTATCAGCTGCAAAAATCCAAAAGTAGGGCCCACTTACCACTTCCTACACCCTGGTCCACAGAAGGCATTTCGCCGTTGGTGGAGAAACACTGTTGTTCACAAGACTCCACACAGGGTTCTGCAAGGGTCTTCAAAAGCTTATAATGAGCCTTTTCTATTTCCTGTGGGGAGACAGAGCATAAATATAAGTGACCAAAGAGTGTCCCAGTTACACAGGAACTCTAGTCAATTTTCCAGTCCTGACTTTCCTACCTTGAGCTGACGTAACTTGCTTGTCAATCCCTCGATGGTGTGAAAAATCTCATCTACATTCTTAATCACAAACTTGTGCGACCTGCCCTTTCCTCCTTCTTCTTCTTGAGGTTCCTCCTTTGGCTCCAGTTCCAAAAGGCCTTCCTGATGGTTGGACACATGACCATAGGCTGCGGGGTCATCCTCTTGTGGTTGTACTTCTGATGACAAAACTTCCTCTGAAAGCTCTTGAAAGTGGCTGGCGGTGGGAGTGGGTGGGTCGTTGAAGTCATCAGTGATGCTCTCTCCCTGCTCTGTGGGCATGACTAAGTAGAAGGTGTTCCCTGGAGAGCAGACGGCTCCATTAAACAGTCTGTACGCAAGTTATTGATTAGTAGCTAATGCTTGACCTAAAAAGCGGTAGCTCTCAAAGGATTTGACCATTTGGAACTTTTAAATACCTTCCTGCAAAATCTGCTGAATTTCAAGAATCATAGTTGAAGAAAGATGGAATTCACAGATTTTAGTTAAACTGTCTAAACATTGGTTCTCAAACCACAGTACCTACAGCACACAGATTATGAGTAAAAACAGAACGCTGAGTCTAAAAACAAAACAGATCTAAAAGCAAACATGGAGGAATCGATAGAGACCTCGAGGGGTGAAAACCCATTGTAATTAACAAACTTGTGTCCCATTTTTGGGCCCCAACCCATCATTTGATAACCGCTATTGCACAGGTGTCCGACTCTGGCCACAGATTATAATTTTTAATTATTTTTGGCCTGCGAGATAAAATCAAGTGTCTACTGTGGTTGGCCCACCAGTATGTAGACCTCACATACTCCCAGAATTTATTATATTTATAATGCATGCTTTTTATTATTGCACATACATTTTCTTCTGTAAAGAAAGATTTACATTGAAAATGATAACAAATACCAATGATGTGTGAATTTTTCCATTACAATTTCTCGTGTGTTGATACTACATTGGCTGTTCCAGATTCACTGTATCCACATGAAAAAGCACTATTTCATATCTGGAGAGAAGAGAAACATGCGTGTTTACCGTTAATTTCTCGATATATATTGAGTTTGGCCCGTGACTTCATCATGACAGTTTTCAATTCTGGGCCGCGTTGAAATTGATTTTGACATCCCTGCACTATTGTAACAAACACTACTAGGACTGCAACTGAAGATCATTTTTACTTTTGACTTTCCTATGATATAATGTCCTATTTGATCCATAAAAGCAGAACATATCAGAACATGTCATTTCTACTATTAAATTATTAATTACCCGGCTTAGCAGCCCCACCTTTTGGCTCGGATGATTGGCCGGTGGGGAAGGTGACATCATCAGTGATGCTGTCAGGGATAGGAGTAGAAGGAGTAGGAGGAAGCAGGGGAGAACCCGCAACCACAGCTATGTTCAGAGGACAGACGTAAACGAGAAGACATTGGTGTGGATGGAGAGTAGAAAGATTACAAAGGTAATAGAAAAGAAAAAACATAAAAATTAAAAACCCTTCACCAAGTGTCATGATTCATGCAAAGTAAAGCAGTCATATTAGAGAATAAGACACAGCTGGAATCACCTTAAATACTTCCTATGAATCAATGCGATTGTTTTTCTTTTAATGACAGCAGCTCTTGCTTTAACAGGTCACCTCCGTTACCTTTTCTCACGACATGAACACTGGTTTGTTCAGGGTCAGGGGGTGGGGCCTCTTCAGGTTCTGCCTCCCAATCATTGGTGCTGAAGTTGAGGACCGTCTCCAGCGATGTGGGCCGCTGACGATCGCAAACAGAGCTTCCGTCATTGGGTGTCTCGTTAGTCGGTGTGTCGTCTGAGTTGTGGCTCCATCCATCATCTTCCAGATCCCGCAGTATGAGTTTTCGCAAAGATTCCACTGCAGTCATAAATGTATGTATTTGAAAACATCTTTTTAAGTTACCGGGCAACATTTAACATCTTCTTGTGACTAATTTGAAATTTTGTCTATACCAGCTAACTTCATGCTTAGTTAAGTTATATATAATGACCTAATTTATTTAAATTGAAAATGAATAAACCTTCACCTCATTCATCATACTTTGTATACAATACTCTGATAATTTCTTACCATCCTGTAAAGCAGCTTCTGCCACACCCACATCATGTTGTTGACCACAAATAAAGGCTTCTGATTGGTCCATAGGTGTGACCTCAGAGAGCCCTATGTTGTTGTCGCTAGTGGAGCTGGGCTCCATGGCATCTGACTGCTCTGTCACTGAGCTTTCTAGAAGTGTTTTAGCATAAGAAAAAATGATCTCAAAATTTGCTTGTAACAAAATATCAGCATTTGAATTACATTACAAAACTGTTTATAACACAGGACTTACCTGCGTAGGTGGTGCTCCCTGCAGAGATGGGAGATGCACTGCGTGTGCTGGAAGAACTGTAAAATTAAAAGACCAAATGCTGACATGAAAAAAACGTAGCTCATATTGATGAAACAATGTTTTATCATATGTGGCGTTAGCCATTTTCTCTCTATTGCTATATATCTCAGTGATATGTTAGCACAGCCAAATTTAACTTTGTTTAATTGTTTCTTTGATTTAGTCAAACTTTTAATACCTAGGTTGATTCTTTTTGCTATGTTTTCTGAGTAACTACAGTATGTCTTATATTTCTGTACTCTGTTCTTATTTCAATAAAAAACTTCTTGGCAGTATTTTCAAAGTTTTTTTAATAGTTTATATATATTTTTTTTCTAAATTTAGTGTTGTGGTGATAACATTTACTTACTGCAGTGTTATGGATCCATGATTGATCAGGGGTGAGGAGCCGTCTGCTGTGGAAATGGTCTTCTCCAGTAAATCCTTCCACCTGAAGATGCATCTCAATAGTTCACGTAGCCCCAGAACAATGAAAATGCAAGTGTAAAGCTTTCTTACGTGTTTCTTTCGGACTCCGAGGCAGCCACTAGCTCATAGAACTGGTTCTCCGTGGTGCTGATGATATACAGGGCTTTATTGTCTAAAGGAAAAGCAGAATGTAAACCATAAATTAATCTAAACACCAACTCTTCAAGAGTGTGTTCCAGCTTGTATAATATTTGTGTGTACGCACTAGTGGCCACTGAGCGGACGAGCAGGGAGTCCAACTTCACCACTGGACTGAAGGAGTTCTTGCTGTCACCACTTCCTCCAGCTCCACCACTGAGCCAGCGGAAGGGATACCGCAGCTGCAGCCGGTCATCCGGACCCTTCTGAAGGAGAACCAGGCAGTCTGACAGGAGCAGGACTTGTATCTCTGGAGGTAGGTACATGGTTACTGGTTAGTCGATGGTGAAGAACACACAAAGAGTTGGTAAACATCCCACTGATAGGGCACTGACCTATTCTCTTCTCTTTGCTCAACTTCCAGATGAAGGTTCCTTCATGGACCAACCTTTTGGTGTTCAAGTCCAGACTCTGAAATATGGAAAATGTGTCTAAGGTTGACTCAGGCCTAGTGTATAGTTGTGTTTTGGTAATGTGGTAATGTCTACTGTTTGCAAACAAGGAGAGCTACGTGAAGCTAGAGAGAAAGCTGCTCCTAAACCTGTGGTTAAAACAAGATTTTGACAACATGTCATTGTAGCTCCAAATTGGAAGAAACTAAACTTTTTTTTACCTTAAACTGAGGTGCGGCATCCAGCCTGCGTTGATATTGGCTCAAACGTTGCTGATGTTCTGTTTCACCCACCAACTCATTGACCACTCGCAATATACCTCGACAACAACCCAGGGCGCGCTGTAGTGCAGGGAGATCTGAGGATCCAGCTAAAAATAAAAAAATATATATATAGAATATTATTTTGTAATTACTTTTAATTTAAATTTTTGACATAATAAAATAAATCAAACAGTTGACTGATTCTGACCCTCAGTGTATTTGATGATGTTGTCCAGCAGCAGTGGGTACTTAGTGATTCTCTGCATCTCTGACACCAGAAGATCTTTGAGCTGCAGCCTGCGACAGTGAGGACTAGCTTCACACTCCTAACAAAATACAAGGAATGATAGTTTCACGAATCACAAGTTTTATAAAGAAGTACTTTGGGAACTTGGTTATGGTGGTTTTGACTAGTGCCTGGAAGTTGTTTGGATTTTTACCTGTATGATTTGAGCAAATCGTGGGTCTTTGCGTTTTTTGTTCTTGATGAGCTCCCGGGCCTGAGACTGCAGGCTACATAGTTGTGACACCTGTTCTTGAAACTCTTCTCCAGCTGCTCCATCGAACTGTAGGCACAAAAAAGACAACATTTTATATCCATAAAGAGGGTAAGATTCAAATGAAAGACAAAGGTAACACTACCAACTCATAAACTCACCCTGGCCAGCATCACATCACCGATTTCCTGAACCACAGGAGTTTCTCTTTGCTCCTTCATGCGCTCGCAAAGACTTGCTGCAAAAACATAAAACACAAATAAGAATGAATGCTTAATTGCACAGAACAAAATGGGCCATCCATTACAACACAATAAATTGCTCACATTTAACTGACAGATATGATTAATTAATTGTATTGTTTTAACAGTCAATTATATGTTGGACACTCGATCTGTTCCGTCAACAAACACAGGAGGAAAGAAAAATGTAATCTTTGTCTGACTAACCATGAAGGCTGTAGACCTGGGGAAGGTTTGGGAAGATGCAGGCCAGCTCATCTGAGTTCAGAACCAACCTCATCTTCTGGAAAAAAACCTGGTCCAGGACTCGCAGAGTCCTGAGATGGGACACCTCTGTGGTGAAGAGCTCTGAAGGCGAAGAGAAGAAGGAGAATAAAAAACCCATCTGAGGTAAGATTTGTCTTTTTCAGCAAACAATGGAGCTCATACCATAGATGACTGCTTGTCTGTCCACTTCTCTGTGACTGAGCGTGGACAGGAGCTGGGGAGAAACTGTATCCTGCCAGTTCTGACCCTCACATGCATCCTCTTCCACCGTAGCAGCATCCAGCAACAGAGCAAGGGGTGAGTCCACACTCCTGTGTTGGAGAAAGAAATAACTTACAGTAACTATAAAGTAACTGTGGAATGTTTATTCCTCTGGGAATCTGTCATGTTGACTGTCCCACCTGTGCTGTGGTTGCAAATTTAATTGTAAGCAAAGAGGAGCTGATTTTATTTGTTTTTTTAACATGCAGCGCAAAATTTTTCAGGCCTGTCACTAAAACAACAATTTAAACTGATTTTAAAATGTGTTTTGGAAATATACACATTAGTTTGCATCATTTTGGAACACACAATATTTTTAATGGAAACACACATCAATGGAAAATGACTCTGATGACTAATGGTTTAGTAACTATTTTTCTATGACTCAGCTCTCATTTCACTACTGGGGGGTTAGGAACTCACCTGCGTCCAGACCGGGGAGTGTATGGGGGTGTAGGGTTCTCTAGTGACCTGATTTTCAGAGAGTGGAGAGACAGAGATGGCATGAGATGAAAGCCTACATTTAGGAGAGGCTTTGTGTGAAATGTGGTAGGGCATTCATGGAGGATCAGGAACAAGACTGAGACTGAGAGTAGGACATAAGCTAACCATATCTAAAGTGGTTTGGTTTTGACACATAATCTAAAATCCAAAGTGTTTTTTTGTTAATTCTTTGTTCATAAGGGTGGTGAACTGGTGGTTCATTAGTGTCATACACTCACTAATGAGGTCAGCGGTGGATTGACTGTCTCTGTGAGCTGTGATTTAAAGAATTCATTCTGCAAATGCATGTTTGTATATCAGGTCAGGGTGAGTTGAGTGGGCCTTATTGAGTTTCTACCGTGCAGAGCTGCTGGATGCTGACGATGAGGCGCTATGCTGCAGTGGTCTGAGGCCCGACCCCTCCCTGTCATCCCCACAGTCCTCCATGTCCACGTCACTTCGTGACCGAGGAACAGACTCGTTTACAGCAGCACCTGTGCCACGTCGACGGCCTTCTCCTTGAGCCTTCAGTGACTCGCTGCGCCCCAGGCGCACCAATATGGTAGGGCTGCTAGAACAAAAGGGAATTTCATTCTTAATTTAGCTTCCTTTCTGAAAATTAGAACATTGCAGTATAGTTATAAATTTTTGACTTTTTTTGACCTTTTGACTTATTTTGTAAATATTTTTTCAGCTATTTTAAGCATGCCTTTTAAATGATCTTTTAGCCAATATTATATTAAGATAAATTTTACCCAATTCATACTCCGAGATAATTGTAAGTATACTTAACAGTATTTCTTGATGTTTGCTGTCTTAAAGATCCCTTTTTTCTTAGCAATGGCTAATTTTAAGCATGTTCTCTAATCATAGGGTATCCTTAGATGGCTTCTAGTTATCGTTTTATAATTTTTTTGCTTTATGTAATATCCATAACCCGTCTTCAACATCTTAAACCAACTTGTTAATGTTTAACACAAACTCCTTTATATTTCGACTTTTCACTTTTGAATAGTTGCATTAAAATATTTTTGAGCGCAGGTCACCTGTCAATGGAGTCTTCTCCCAGGCTACTGCTGGTGGACAACCTCTGTGAGTCTGCAGCTTCCCCTCCCTCCTCTCCCTCTGTCTCTGTGTTGTTCTCAAATTGCTGAATGATATTTTTCACGTTGCCGTGACGGACTGAGAGACAGACAGACAGTATGTGTAATTAACAACACTGTTCAATAACTGATGCATTTCTAGCGCTACTCCACGTCAAAAGCATGTGTTGACAAAAAATAAATAATGGTAGAATCAGAAAAAAAGGAAATTAAGTGGAGTACCTTCATTGGGTGGTGATGGAACATGAAATGCTAAAAAACAACAAAACAAATAAAGCAAAAAAATCCAAATCAATCAGAGCAGTGATTAAAAAAAACAAATAAAATAAATTAACATGCAAAAACAATTAAAGACAGGAATAATATTCAATAATGATTAAATAATGAAAAAACAGCAAAGGTAACAATGTAAAAACAGCTAAACATTTGCCTGAATTTGTCATAGATAGAAATAAAAATGTGTATAAATAAGTGAAACACTGAAAACAGCAAAAAGCAAGGTAGAATGTTTTTGATAAATGTATCAATAGAAAACTTGAGCTAACTTAAAGCTGTAACGTAGGGATGCCCAATAGGTAGATGGGGATCTACCAGTAGATCTCCAATGTGCTGGTAGATCCTGAGCAATAAAATAAAAAAATAATAGTACTAAAAACTAGAGATGTAGTTCTATTTAATTCTATTCTTGTTCCTATTGTAATGGTCTTTTTTGTACTTCCTGTATCCAACTCTATCTGTCTGTCTATTTATTTCAAGATGCTAATCACTGGGCTAAAGTGAGAATGATATTGGTATTAAGTCAGGCAGTGCATATGTAGCATATATTATATGTTAATGTGGAGACTAATATATCCAGTTTATATAGGTTAATAAAGTTAGAGTTTTCAATCTAGGTAGATCACTTCAGCCTGGTTATTTGAAAAATAGCTTAAAAGACAGTGTGGACACCCCTGCTGTAAATGACCACAAAATAAAAAAATTGGAGTCAACAATTAAAAAAAAAATGAACAAATAGTTGGTACAAACAGCTAAACCAAGCTGTTAAATCTGCATAAAATTGGCAAGAAAGGAATGGAATTTTGCAAATAACATCAAATTGTTGTAAAAAAAATCATTGCGTGTTTCAGTGACATGATGTACCATTGGCCCAGTTTTACTATTTGATATACTTGATTACATTATTACGGTATATTTTGACATCGTTTCTCATTACATTACCACTTAAACTGTGTGTTTACTAAAGAAGAGTGTGTCTGTGTGTGTAATTACTGGACTGCGATGTGCTCCGAGGTTTGCCAATGTATTTCAGGATGGGATTTCTCTTCTTGTCCTCTCCATCTCTCTCCTTATCCTTCTTGGTGCCACTGAGCTACAGAAAACAAACAAAGAAACAAACAAAAAATTCACTATGTATTCTTGTCTCTTCCATGGTTGTGCTGGGGCCTCAATTCTCACCTTTTTTGCCTTTAGGAAGAGCAACCACTTCTCCTTCTCTGTGCTCTGACCAGGGAAAACCTTGGAGTCTCTTAGCTTGATGCCAGAGTGACGTAGGTACAGAAGGACGGCCCAAGCCAAAGGGGAACTTAAATGAACAATGGGGGAGAAGATAAGAGACAGAAGAGACAGAATGATATGATGATTAAAGGGAGGAGCAGAAGACGGTAAAACAAGGAAGCTGTGAGGATCGGAATCTTTACCTTCTCTCATCTTCATGCTTTGACCTAAACAGAACAAAGATAGAAATGTTAAAACAGCAACCTTAACTCTACTGTATCTCAGACGTCTGCCTGAGATAGAAAAAAATTAGTCAAAGTCATGTGACTGGCATCTGCTTATGTGTGTGTGAAGTTAATAGAGAACATGTCAGCTGATTTCCCAGGTTTTCAGCTTCACCGATGACCTTTGTTATTATGACTCCATCTGTCATTTTGTAATCATGGATTTTATTGGAGAACAAACAACCTGTGCTGATTGCTGAGAAAACCTCTAGTGTCATAGCATGTTCAGTCTAACATGATAGGTGTTGGTTCAAAACCTACAAAACACAAGATAATAACAAGTCCAAAACTGAAGAACAGAAACACTTAATCGCTAGCTGATCGCAACTAGGCATCACCAGGTATCCGGACAAACAGCTCAACATCATCTTATCATGATTCCAAATGTCAAGAAGACCTTTTGTTTAGACACTCCCACACTTAATATTCACACTGGGGAAAAAGTTAACTATGACAGCTCTAAAACTATTATAACTGCCACCTATGGAAAGGTAAGAGACTTTTAGCCTTAAATGTAAAACACACCAAAGAAAAAAAGCTAGAATGTCAAATTTTCATCGAAATGAAAGTTGTCCTTTTCTTAATTATGGTGCCATATATGATTAGTGACTCACAATATATCCCACAGAGCTGTGATCTGTTTGTCCACCACCTGCTTCTCCTTTACAGGGTCTCCATCCAGAGTCTGCAGGTGTATCTCTCCAAACAACGAGCCGAGACCCATTGTCTGTTTGCTCCTACAAGACACAGTAAATGGATTTCATTAACCTTGGAAGAACAATAATACAGAAACACTTACACCAGCCACTGCCAGAAAATCAAAACCTGACTGTGTGACCAACCTGTAGTCCTGAATCTGCTCCTGAATCTCCAGCAGAACTTGCTGTTGCAGCTCAGACAGTGGTCCCCTGATGTCCTCCTGAGCATGTAATCGAGACTCTGGCGGACAAACGTACGCAGTATATCAGTGTTGTTAAGCAGCACAGCAAACTAACAGGTTCATGAGTGAATTGACATTCATCTCCTTACTGATATCTGCAAGTTCCTCCTCTTTCACTTTGATTTTCAGTGGCTGAAAAAAAAGAAGAATATTTTTCATATTACGACAACGTTGTCACATATAAAATTAAAAAAAATTTAACTTTCCCAGTGCATGAAAAAATTCCAAAACGACATCTACAACTATTAAATGTAAGCCCAGAAAATCCTAAATATTGTTAAATGGAAATATTTTTTCAAAGGCAATCTTTTTAATTTATTAAATGTAAATTATGTAAATCAAATTAAACCAAAAAAAAAAGTCAAATATACGATATACGATATACAAATTCTTGAATTGAATTTGTTATTTCTCTTATGGCATTTAAATACTAAGCTTTGGTGTCTTAATCCAGTGTTCCTCAACTTTTTTTTGTGCCACAGAGCAGTTAAATGTCTGGTTCTATTTACACGGACTGGCTATTAAGTTGGAATAATAATAATAATAATACATGGCAGATAAATACCCATGAATAAAATGAACTTTCTGATGTTCTGAATTTTTTCCTACCTAAAAATCTTTCTCCCCAAATTAACTGCATCCTCAAGTTCACACAGCCTATAATTATCTGCTACCAGACCAATATACAAGGTTAGTATCTTGTGTGAATGACTCATAAATGCGAACAGTTTAAATCTGTCTGCATCATTTTGAGTTTATTCTTGTTGTCTTCACAACTACAATGAGAAAATATTCCCTAATCAAATATAGTTGCATTATTGATGATGGAATCATAGGCATTCTATTGTTGATATGGGTATGGATCAAGTGTAAGTTATAGCCCGGTGGGACCAAAGGAAACATTATTTCTCTGTGGCCCAGCACCAATGCACCCACCGATCGGTACCGATCCCCTGCCCAGTGGTTGGGGATCACTGCCTTAATCAACTTTAATGTCTGTTAATAATATGTTTGTTAATATATTTTGTAAGGGCCACATACAGAGTCAGGGTCCAGGAAGTGGGAGCAGATCTGAGGTGCAAGAGAGCGGGCATCTTTCGGGCTGAAACCCAGGTAAGCTTCCACGGACAAATAAAACAGCTGAAATAGACACACAGACATGAGGTTAGAAAAAACTCAAAAGAACGAAACAATAGCCACCTGAAAACACAGGCACAAAGGGAAGCAAAATAGCAACCACTATTTTAACCATAACTGAATTATATAACCAGATTTTTCTCCTTAGCATTTTTGTATGCAAAATATTTGTATCTTGTTCCAGAGGAAAAGTATCAATTTAATAAGAGGTAAATTTGTTAAATAGCATACAGAACAGGAGTAGGCACAGACACAAATCTGAATTGACGGTCAGCGTAAGGCAATTTAATTTTTTGTTTAGCTAATATTATTGAAAGATGGCCTACTGGTGACCATTGGTGCTGCTCAAGAGAATCCAAACAAAGCAAAGAACATCAGTTAAAACTTGAATTGACGATGAAACTTTGTGTTTGTTAAACAAACCAGTGGGTTGGGGTCTAGCAGTTGGCTGAAGATGTATCTCATAAAGACTGTCATGTGGGCGGGTCGGGATTTTAACAACTCAATGTCCTGGAATGGACCATCCATCTAAGTACAGAAAAAAACAATTACATTCAGAGAAGAAAATTGCAACATTCAGCAAAAAGAAGCCAGTTGTGCAGTTTGGAGTTCCTACTTCATTAAAGGTGTAGTCGTCTTCTTCATCCATCTCCTCGGGGGCAATGATCTGAGCCTTGCCAATCTTTAAAAACACAGAATTACACAGAATACATTCTGACTCTTAATAAACAACTAATTGAAAAGAAAAGTCAACAACTCTGTGATATGATGAAGTAGATCTTAAAAAAACTAAAATTAGTTGAAACTGAAACAGTTTTTCAAACTAAATACAGGTTTGAAGAATATTAAAAAAAGATCTTTAGATCAGGGGTCTGTGTCTAATGTCTTCTGTTTCTTCTGGAGGATTATTTCATCTTTTAGAGTGACTAATAAACTTATTGTAAATTATACTAGTTGTGAATGAGTGTCTATCTTACCAGATCAGAAAGATTGTGGGTGTCAGAGCTCTGTCGTCGGTGTGAAAGAATCCGGCTCGTGGACAAAGGAGAAGAGTGGGGACTCTCAAAGGCCTATGGCCAAGAAATAGGAGGGGATACAGTGTCAGGCAGTGGGATGGTTACAAACACCAATTAGAACATCATATACAAGCATTTACAAATATAATAAATAATATTCTTTCACATAAAATATAAATTAAGTTAAGATAAAAAAAAGAAGAAGAATTAGTGCTGGTGCGTCTTGTAACCAGGGTAGGACCAGCAGTAATATCTCACCTCTATGTCGCCTTCATTCGAATCCATTGAGGGTCGTCCTGCAAACAATAAATGAAAAGTTTCAGAACAATAACGGAAACACAATTAAGATGGATTTGGAAGAATGAATGAATGATTGAATGAATGAATAAGTGAGTGAAGGTAGAGGGATATATACCTTCTCCTGCTTTGACGTAGCTTGTGATGGACTCTGATCGTGCTCCTTCCTAGAGAAGAATAAAGCAGATAATTTCCATTGAAACAAAGGATCAGGATGAACATTCAAGTGTTACCAGTTTAAGCACTGTGGCGTGCTAACACCAGCAACAGCAGTATAAACACAGGATAGCACTTTCAAACCACTAAACACGGAGAGCAGGTGTAACCCTTAGTGAAATTTAGTACAAATGGACTGGATGGACCAGGCAGTCAATGTCTTTTAAGTCGTTTTTTAAATATATAATGAGCTAAGTAACATTAAATGTCCGGTCAGAGACAACAAGCTCGAGTATCTTGTTGTATTTGGTGTGATTACAAGTCGAGATTGACACTACATATTTTTTTTATAACTGCTTCTTTAGAATAACAAAATACATATTCAAGAAATGTTATGGCACTGTCATTCATGCAGTAATACTGCTATAATAAAAGTGTGAAATACAATGATTTGGACTAAGTGTTCATTTTGATTGTTGTAATTTATTTTTAGTGGAGTTCACTAAAGTACAATGTATTTAATATTTATACCACATTTTGTGTTATGGTGATACTGTGAAATAAAATCAACAAGCTCCTCGCCAGAAGAGTGATAGTGGAAAATGCTTTTGTGTTTGCAGAGCAACGGCCAATCAGGTTGAGCACCTAACGAGCACATGTTCACCAGCTTTGCACCTCTGGTGTCTGCAGAAAAATCCATTTGATCCTGCTGTGGTGCTGTGTTTGTCTGTGTTCACCTGTGTGTAAGTACCACACTTGTACTTAATCTTACATTTTGTATACATTAAAAGTTACTTAGTTTAATGTTTCCTCAAAAAGAGGGTTTCCAAATACTGAATTTGACATTTTGTTTAAAGTAGGGTTGTAATGCAGTTCATTCAAGTTAAATCTGTCTAATTATGCGTTGTTTGTCCTCTTTAGGTTTTTACTTGAGTTTTTTTTTGAATGATGAAGCAGAAGAGGAAGAAAAAAAACAATCTACTCACGACATCCTGCTGAATCTTGATCCTGACTTGGTGAGCTCTCCGCTTGGCGCTTTCAATCCGGTCCTCCAGTGACGGCGAAGGGTTTTTCAAGTGTTCCTCCATCAGGCCCTGAAACATTTGTGAGGTTAGATTCAAGTCACATGGCTTCACATTATGACAAACATGGTCGTTGCAAATTTACCTCAGCCTTTACCAGGAAATCAAAACAAAGCACTGAAACATGAGGTTCAACTACAGACCTGAATGTGGAATCTATTTAGTGTTGTTGTCTGAGAAAGATAAGCCAGGAGACATTTCCATTTCCTGGTACCACGTAAATTTGTATAAGCCATTTGTGTATGAGCGACAATGTTACCTGAAGTTCCGCTTCTTCCTGCTCCAGCATTTTCCTGAGTATCTGAGTAGCATGTTTTTGAACTTCTGGATCCTAAAATGAAATTATATAAACTTTATTTCACTTTTGGGAATGCCAAAGCCTTTATAACTAAAAAAAACAGCTTTGTAAAAATAATTTGTAATAATTTAAGAAGAAGAAGAGGAAAATAAATTTGTCCTACCTGTAGTGGTTTGGGTCCAGTAATTCTTTGAGAAGGGTTGTTGCTCAGTCCAGAGGGCAGAGGTGGAGGGGGAGGAGGGAGGATTTCTCCAGCCAGAGATGATCTCTGACTGGCTGGGAGCTCAGTTGGGAGGGGCTCAAGAGGTAAGGTGGCAGCTAAAGGGGGCGGTCCCTGTAGTGTCAATGCTACATAGGTTCCAGCTGTTTAAAGAAAAAAAAAGTACAGTGAACAATTAGGCTTTGAAGAATGAAAAACATGAAGCACTTTGCCATTAACTCACATTTAATGAGCTTCACCACCTCCTGATGGGACATGGAGGACACCAGGAGGCCATTAACCTGGGAATAGGAGGGGTTGACAAGAACCTGGGTTAGCAGAACTATAACAGGTAGCCGTGACAGCTAGTCATAAGATAGTAGTAAAACACCTTTATGATACGATCTCCTTCCTGGACTCCGGCCTTAACAGCTGCACCACCTGCGCGCGGATGGATACAACGTAAGACGTGAGTTAATCTTATCCACATAATCACTGAGACTAATATTGCAGTATTATTTATCAAAACTAAATCTGGTAAAACTGGACAACCATCAACAATCAATCGAAAAAATTGAGAGTGTAGACGATGCCCTCTTGTAGTTACTCATGATATGACGTACAGTATGTTAAAAGTTGCTTTAAACAAAGATTTCCTAGAGCAAGGGTGTCATCACTTTTTTGTCTTGTGAGCAACTTTTCAATTGACCAGGCTGGAGTGATCTAGATAGAAAACTCTAGATATATCTACCTACGTAAACTGAATATCCTATTCTCTGCTATATGTTACATATATATGTTCTATTTTTATATTTATTTTATATTTTCTCACCCGATACCTATATGATTTTCACTTTAGCCTCAGGATCTACCAAACACTCCTTTGGAGATCTACTGGTAGACACTGATCTGCCTATTGGGCAGCCCTGCCCTAGTGTGTGTACAACATTTAAAAAAGCCCTGTTTTTTGTTCAAGTATAAATAAATACAAAACATTTCTTCAAGAAAAAAATTAAACAAAACCTTTGCTTACATAGATGATAAATGAAGTGCATTAAAACTCGGTTATTATGTGACCATGACTTACCCGATCGCACATTCTGCACTAGTTTGACTCGCTCGCCGCACACTGTAAAGCCAAAACCAAGTTGGTCCTTTTGCACAACCACACACCTTTGCACCAGTCCAGGACCTTTTACAGGAGAAGAAAATATTTAATATCTTTCACAACTTAACTGCACTAAAAATGTATTCAGTTATTAGTTTTTCAATATGTACCAGTGTTCTCGTTGGTGATGTCTGTTGGTGGCTCCCTCTGCTGGGTTGTAGAGGACTTACGTTCTGAGTCCCCGATGGTCAGACTACTTAGCCTATAATTCAAGAATAAAAGAATAAAAATTTAATATGAATTTTTAATTCAGTAGAAATTGGAGGTTTGATTTATTTAGTTAAATACAATTGAACGTTCAAGGTTAATATGGATCAAAAAGGCTTGGGGAAAACTTGAAAAGTAAGTAGTATTTATATAGCACTCAAAACAATTTTTGTGCTTCACAGACAATACAAAAAGATTCAAACAGATATCAAAGAAAATAAAACTGAATAAAAAACAGAACTGACAGATAAAATTAGCAATACAATAAAAAGAACACTTTAAGATTGTATCTAAAGGAAACTACTGAGTAAGATTTCCACCAGTAACTCGTTTCAGAGTCTTGGGGCTCTTTATGTTATAGTTTTTATCGCTTAATATTTATTTTTCAAAAAATATTAAGTTCAACCCACTGTTATTTTATTCTGACAACCCTTGTCTATAATTTATAAAAGACTCTTCTCCAAATGATCTCTGGATATGGCGGAGATATAGGGGGATAAAAGAGCTATAATGTAAGGGGTATGAGGTGCAGGACCATCAGACCAGTGCCTTTATGAGTAATTTAATAAAATCTTGTTTCTGTTAAAAGCCTGGCAGTTGAGTAATTTATACTCAGCTATAAACAGGAAAAATGCTCTTGCAGTATTTGAGGCGAAAGTTAAATAAAATGGTTACTATCGCCTTCCAGTGGACAGTAAAACTCACCAAGCAGCAAAAGGACTGAAAGCCAAGCGTGACAAGAAAAAGAAGCAGGAAAAGCAGAAAGAGAAATAAGGAGAAATTTAGTGTGAAGCCTTACAAATAATTTGTCCTGTTAAAATTAATATCAGCAACCACCTCAGAGAAAAACACAACAATTCTCCAAAGTGACATGGCGTTGTTCCAAAGACAGCAAAATATTATCAACAAAAGTAATAACTATTACTTTTTTAGGTTGAAAATACATGGTTGGGCATGAGAATATGCTTTGACTGAATACTATTACAACTTCCCTACTCTGCCTGAGCCTCAACTTTAACAGGAAAAACAATGGAAGCAAATGCTTTACTATTGGTGGCCTTGTCCAAATTCAGCCATGTGTGGCCATATTTGTTGACAAAGTTGACAATGTGCCAGTGAAGCAACTCAAATTGGTCCAATATAAAGCCATATATTTGCTTGACAGCCAAACTACTCACGATTCACTTTTAGTAAGGAAAGTCTTAATATTCATGAGGGATCTGCAATCAAATCATCTATAACAGGCCAGAAAATCTAACACATTCCTTACTTTGGAAATTTCAAAGAAAGTTAATAAGAAAAACCTATGTTCAGTGACATGTTTTGAATCTACTAGAGTTAACCCGCCAGTACCTTGTCCCTATATACAGGCAGGATGTTGTAGTTATAGCAGTGCATGCACTACATTGTAGCACACATTTTGCTGGGCTATGAAAAAATTTGCATAAAGATGAACTTTAATTGGAAACACTGGTGTGTCTTATTTTAAATTTTATTTCTTGTGCTTTATTATATTAAACTTTGGTTGTTCCAGGTTCAATTATGCAGAACTAACGTTTGTTTACATACAAAAAATTCAAGATTACATATGTGAAACAAGAGAAATCATGAGAACTAAATTAGCATTAATCAAATGAATGAATTTTTTGCCATAAGAGCTGTATAAACATTTATATTTAGTGTAGATTGCCAACAATGGTCTGGTTATTTGAAAAGTAGAACTTTTCAAATAACTAGATTTTGTATGGTCTAGAGATAATGACCTAAATCATAAAAACTGTCACATGACTATGCAGGTGTGTTCCAAATAAGGTAAAATATGATATGTTCATTTAAGGTACCTTTTCAGGTTTAATTCCTAGAAACCTGGTTATGTAACTAAAAAAAATCAAATGGTTAATGTAACCAACTCATGTGTCCTGTAACATTCAAGGAAAATAGAACACAAAATGTGGCCCCTGTACTTGACTACATGAGCTGCAGGTTATGTTAACTCCAAAGACCCATAAGCTCTAACTAGACAACTTTCCTACCTGAACAGGTGGGCATTTTTCTTATTGGCTTCGCTGCTGTTGTATGACACACACAGACAGTGAGACAAAGGGGGCATGTGCACAGGAACACACACATACACACACAAAGGAGGTTGACAGCAGGAGAAACAGGAAAGACATGATCAAGACAATGAGGCATCAAATTGACAATCACTGAAACTCAGTGGTGGGTAGACTAGGTCAATGTGAAAATGAAGAGCAGAAACACAAAAGGATGAACTACAGGACACTGGGATTGTAAAGACAAATGTTGGCACACATTAATGCAAATGTTTAATTAACAACAAGACAATTTTTAAGTTTTGGCATAAAGATCTATTTCGAACCGTAGACCTCTACGGGTGTGTATCACCCCTCTGTAAAATCCCTGTCCGACTAGTTTTTCTATGGCTAGATTGGGAGTGAGAAAATGATGTGTCAGTTGCTTTATCAGATACCTCTGTGTTTCCAAAGAGATGCACTGAAACAGTTATCAATAGAGAACGATACCTGTCCAAGGTAGAAGTTGGTTGACGAAGACTCATGTCTGCAAGCCTTGTTGACACTCCTCTTCTTCCTGGTGAGGACGGGGCCAAGCGGTGATCGATCAATGCTGTCACTGAGGCTTTTTTATTACTATTCCCATCTCGTTGTTCTGTTGTGCAACAATTGGGTTTTCTGTTGTGATCTCTGAACTCTAATCCAGTTTACAATCTTCATGGAAGGTTGCCCTTGTCACATCTCCCTAACTGCTCATTTTCCCGCATGAGCCAAAGTGTTTCCAGTGATTTGTCAGCACAGACAGTGATGCTAAAACTTACATTCAATACGGAGATTCATTCTCGAACACCTGATTGCATTAGTGGTTCTAAAATAAATATAACGGCATAAAAAAAATAATCAAACTGGCTGTCTTGGAATGACTTCGTGTAGTTAAATGGCAAAAACGAAATGTCACTGAAAGGCCAAATGGACTATATACAGTATATATCTATATAACTAGATATTGTGTCCCAATGAGAACTTATAGAATATGTGTGGAGGACAACACGTTCTTGTCAGGTGCTTGCATAGGTATTTAAATAAAAACTAAGGTATTTGCTTTTTTATGTATTTGCTGAGATTAAGCCCATAAAGTAAGATAATTAAAATAATACTAATTTTGAAAAAATGTGTTTATCAAACCAACGTTCCTGCTATAAATACATTCACATGTAAATAAACTGTAAACAACCACAACCATTGACTCTGCTACGCTAGTTAGCATGCTAGCCGGCTTCTTCTACATTTGTCGCAGACTTGATATCACAACATATTACAGTGTTAAAATTGAAAGTACCGACTAATTTATCTAAATTAAACACGCAGACTGGTGGAGACCCGGTTATTACAGTTAGTTTTAGCTCATAGAACTCGATAGGCCGTTTTGAAGCCGCGGCGCCTCAGCTACCGAGAAGCCATTCCATCTCCGTAGCTCAGAGGTTTCACCCTAAAGGTGCTGTACAAAAAGGGAAAACGGTAAATTAGACAGACTACATGCGGATAGATTAGGCGCAAAATGTCCAAATTGACAACAGGCAAATTTCCAGATGCATTTATCGGTTTTCTTTATCAATCTATGAACCACTAAGGCTGCATGTTAGCCGGCAAGCTAGGAGATGGCAAAGCGAATGTATCCAAAGCTCCACCTATTTGGGTTTTGCTTTCCAAATAGAATCCATAAAAGTCCAGGTTTGGATTGGCTTCCTTGATTTCTTGTCTGTCGGAAGATCCAAAATCTTGTAGTAATCAAAAGTGCAAATGTTTATCTTCTTGTATTCCAGATTGTTGGCTAGAGGGAGTCCTGCACTGTTGTTATTCCTGCTGTATTTACTGGCTGCCGATCCACCAGCACCATGTCCTCAATGATCCCAGCGAGAAAAGCACACACGGTAGCGCCTTCGTGTGGTTTGTTTGCGGTATTGCACGGCACACTGCACTGCGTGGTTTAAATTTCCACAAGAGGTAACACCGATGTTACTGCACCATCCCCTAATAATAGTTTCTGCAAAATATATCAATGCACAATATCTTTACAAGAAAACCCCCGATGGGTTGCAGCCCATTAATGATTAACATTAAAAAATATACCCATAAATATATTATGATCAACCTCACTGATTTAAAATTCAGCAATTGGAGCAGGCTAGAACATAGATGGCCAAACTTTCATTTTGCGCGTGGTTTTTGGGTTGTTCTTTTGACAGAATGCTCTCTATGCTATATATCCTATGTTCAGTGTAATTTACACAAAGAACGGAAATATACTACTACTACTACTAACATACACTACAATTACTGCAATATTTATATATCCTGTTCTTCTATTGTAGTTATTGTTTTGGAGCTGGAGCCATAACTTTCTGGGGATTTTTTTTAAAGTTCTGTCTGTCTGTCCAAATCTGTGTTTCTTGCTGTCTATCTGTCTCTATGTCTGTCTTTCTAGCTATCTCTATGTCTGTCTGTCAATCTATCCGTCTGTCACTCTGTCTGTCTATGTATGTACATCAGTCTGTATGTCAATTTATTTGTATCTCTATATATTTATGCCTATCTATCTGTCTGTCTGTCTATCTGTATATCTGTCCGTCAATTTATCTGTCTCTCTATCTATGTGTGCCTATCAGTCTCAATCTATCTGTCCATATGTCTGTCTATTTCCACCAGTCTGAATATATGTCTATCTGTCTGTTTATCCATACGTCTGTCTATCTGTCTATGTATCTGCCAATCTATGTCTGTCGGTCTGTCTATGACCGACTGTCAATTTATCTGTCTCTCTCTATATCTATGTCTGCCTGTCGGTCTATCTCTCTGTCTGTCTGCCTGTCTACGACATCCTACTAGACCAGGGGTGGGCAAACTTTTTGACCTGCGGGCCACAATTTCTCCTAAAATTGGACACGGGGCCGAGTCAAGAGCAGAGTGATGGAGCGTTCGTGTAAGCTTAGATAAATGGCAAGCAAAAGTCATGTATCAAACCCAAAATACCAAATTTCTAATAGCCTATTATGTCATCTACTGGGAAAATGCAGGCATTGTAGGGAAAAGTCGGAAGTTTAATTATAATATAAATAAATTATTTAATTTGGACAGGGATGGCGGGCCGCATTAAAAGGCTCAACGGGCCGCATGTGGCCCCCGGGCCTTGGTTTGCCCACCCCTGTACTAGACTGAGGAATTGTACGGTGAAATATCTGTATGTAACACACACACATACACAGAGACACACAGACGCACAGAGACTGGGGAAGAATTCCTCTGAGTTCATGCAGGGGCTTGGCGAGAGAGGAGCTTCCAGCACTTTACCAAATATGGCCGGTGAGGGGCGTGAGAGGTAGATGCTAGAGGTCTGATGAGATCCCTGCCCGACTCCGAGCAACGGGAACTGCAAAAAAAACGTCTAACTGTTGCCATGAGAAGTATCTGAAGGTAAGATAAAACTCTACTTTTATCGCCTATTCTCTTTGTCACGTTGAAAGTAAAGTAGAAGTGATGGTGTTAAACGGGGCTCAGTGTTGGTAAAACTTATTGCAGCGTCACGTATGTATTATAATGGGCGCGGTATATCCGCTATTCAGAAAAGAAGAGGAAACGAGACTAAACTGTTGAGTTAGACCGTCAGTGTAACCAGCAGTCTTATAACATAATTCATTTTAAAGGTATAGTGAGAAAATGGGTGTGTTCCAGTTGTATACAGTGTTTTATGGCGCAAGCTGTATACATGTAAAATTGCAAACGTGGATGTTCTCTAAACTGTAAATAAATACATTTAACTCCCAGACGAACGTTATAAATCCGTATCATTGTGTTCACACTGTCGCCAGACTCTGTTGTGAATATACAATAAATGTATGTCAGATTCTGGTGTCTGTGGTACACATACAATATACCAAAAGTGTAATAGGATTGCTCATTTCCTCTCCAATGGTTTTAAACCACAACCACACTTTCGACCTTCAACAGTAAATTTCCAGTTCCTCACACTGAGTCTTGGTAATTTCATATATGCTGCTTCCACAACCCAGTAACACATAAGATGTATAGATGGATCACATTTTGATAATATATTATTTCCACTTATGCGTATGGTGTTGTTATCACTATTTTCCTATTATATGTTCTTGAGCTACTGTAAAAGTGTGTTTCCCCCTTGGGGGATGAAAAATAAACCATTCTTCTTCTTCTATATGAGAGTTGGTTCTGTAGCTGTTCTTGGTAAGAGTCGACTACTTTTTGATGATAACTACCCATTTTACTTATATACTGTAGCATTGGTTTACTTGTTGCCCACTAGTTGAGTCCTAGTTAAGGCTTTTACAAAAAAATAATTTCACAATCATTTTGCCATATCGATTTTTTTGTATTATTTTGTCTTCCTAACTTTAAAGTGTATCTTTAACCAAGTCAGCTATAGTTGCTGCTGCAGCGTTGGAGATTACTATCTAAAAAACGAACGAAAGCTATAGCTAAGTTATTTTTGCTTTGAAAATTATTGTTTTAAGATGGTGGTGGAAAGCTCCCGTATTTTCTTCCCTACTTCATCAATCATCTAGTTTCTGTTGTTATAGTCCGTATATCTGCAGACCACCTGCTCCTCCCTGCAGCTTCCTGTGTGTGACATTTTACACATAACAGGAAGCGGAGCTCAGAGCCTAATGGGGAAATCTGGTTGGTTAAATTAGCAGATGCAAAGAAAAAAATCTTTCATACATAGTCAAAGATTATAATGTCAGACGAACCCATACCTCTCTGAGAGACAAGTGAGCAACACAAGACACCCAAACCTTTCCAAGTTGTACTATTAAAAAATATATATTATCTTTATTCTTTTCTTTTGGCTTTTCCTCTTAATGTCAGCATTTCTCCAATAGATAGCGTAGAAAATGCTACAAGCATTCTGCCATTCCTGCCTTTATTTACAGCTTTTACGCATAATTTGTCTTAGTTTAAAACACCCATCTTCGTACGCGAATTTGGAGGAGGGTTGAGGAGGCAGCATTCGGAGGTGGGATATTCAGATTTCCTTCTCCCTAGACCCTTCCTCCAGCTCTTCTGGGATGATCTACAGGCGTTCCCAGGCCAGCTGGGCAACATAGTCACTCCAGCGTGTCCTAGGTCTACTTCTGGGTCTCCTCCCAGTGGGACATGACCCAAACACCTCCCTGTGGTAGGGTACCATGGGGCATCTGATGTAAATGCCCAAGTCACCTCAACTAACTCCTCTTAATGTGAAGGAGCATTGGCTGTACTCTGAGCTCCTCCCAGGTGACAGAGCTCCTCACCCTATCTCTAAGGGAGGGCCCTGCTACCCTACAAAGAATGCTAATTTCTGCAGCTTGTATCCGGGATGGCGTTCTTTTGGTCATGACAATAGGTGAGAGTAGGAATGTAGACCAGTAAACAGAAAGCTTCGGCTTTTGTCTTGGCTCTTTCTTCACCACAACATAGTCATACAGCAACCACAGTAATGCGGTCGCTGCCCCGATTCGCCTGTCAATCTCACGTTCTAGTTCTAGTAGAACATGAGAGTTTAATGCTTCATATATCGACTCCTGACCCAGCCCCTTTGTCAAATTTTAGGACCTGATAGGCCACGCCAGTGGAATTATTTGCCAATGCCTGCCCTAATATCCAGTAAAAAAAAAAACAAGGTATTGACATTATATAGCTTGAGATTAGCAAAACGTATACTGTGAAACCCCTAAATACTGAATAATCTGAACTTTTTTGGACAGTCTGCCTTTAAACTCATTTGTAGCTCTGTTGTTTCAATACACTACCATTTAGAAAAAATGATAATACAATATTTTTCTTTTAGGTTATATTTCAAGCTGCCACAACAGGATTGGATTCAGATTTTAAGTTTCATCTGGACAGAAGTTGGACTTCCAGAGGCCCCCTCTCGTATCCCTCTCGCTCTCACTCTACATCCTACTATGCCTTTGATTGTGTTGCCTTCCTCCCGTCTTTTGTGGGTACGGGTTGCTGCCCTGTTGTTCACATGTGTGGCCTTCAGCGTGGCCGCACACGATCCAGAACTCCGCAATGGTGGCATGGCCGATTGGTGCATCTTCTGCTGGGCCTTTAGCTTTGCCTGCACTTTGGTGGTATTGCTGGTGGAGCTCTTCAGCCTTCAGGCCCGCATCCCAGTGTCGTGGTCCAACTTCCCCATCACCATTGCCTGTTATGCGGCTCTACTTTGCCTCTCAGCCTCTGTTATATTCCCTCTCTTCTACATAAAGGACCGTCGTTTTTATAACAATGAAGTTCGTGACCATCGCATTGTATCCACTGTCTTCTCCTGCCTGGCTGCGTTGGCCTACATGGGAGAGGTCATCATGTCTAAAGCCAAACCAGGAGAGGTGGCAGGGTACATGGCAACAGCCCCTGGTTTACTGAAGGTGTGTCAGACCTTTGTAGCCTGCATCATTTTCATTCTGGTCAGCAACCCAGTTTCATACGATCATCATGCTGCACTCAAATGGTGCCTGGCTGTGTACTGCATCTGTTTCATCCTGTCCATGGCCGTGGTGGTCCTGTGTTTGGGTGAGTGCACTGGCTGCCTCCCCATTCCCTTCTCCAAATTCCTGTCAGCATATGGATTACTGGCTGTCATCATGTACCTCACTGCCACCATCTTATGGCCAGTGTTCCAGTTCGACAAAAAGTACAATAGAAGCAGCTATGTATCATCAGAAGTGATCACTGCAGCGGTGATGACTGGCCTCAACTTCCTGCTCTACCTGGCCGACCTGGCCTACACAGCCAGGCTAGTTTTTGTTACAGCTTGAGGCACATGTCGTTCTCAAAAGGCATAATTGCTATAATTACTAGGCCTTTATTGAAATATCTAAAAAATGTTTCCAGCAAAGTAAACCTAAGAATTGGACAATGTCTCTGATTTATATCATCATGCTTATAAATTATTAGGAAACGCACTTATCAAGTATGGCACATGGGCAAACTGTGACGTGGCCCAATATGTTCTGCTGGACTTTCTTTCCAGTTTGCAAAACGCTGGTACAAGGTAGGGAAAAGATGTCAGTCACTCTGTTTCATGCATCACAAATTGGGCTAATTATCATCTAAATTATCTTCTAAATTCTAAATTATCTGAAACTCCTACCCAATTCTTAACAAATTTTGACCCAATTTGCCCATTATTTCACATACAGCGTTATTGTGTTGTGTATAATACTCTAATACTGATACTGCTCTCCTTTGAAATATTTTAAATTCATTTTTGGAAATTTTGAGCAAATGTTTGCTTTAGTCCTGGCTAAGGTTCTGCCCTAACCTTTATTAAATATTGCTATTTTTTTATTATTTAATCAAACAGTAACAACACATAGGCCTTATTCTAATAAACCTTCTCTCAACCTCTACTTTTGACAATGGCATATTTCCTAATTTTTTTCTGTAAACATGTCTTTACCCCTAGCTTGGGAATGTCTTTGAAACAGATTGCTTTGGTTTATTACTTTATTTTTTGCCAACCCTTTATCCTTTGCAGGATAACTGAATGTACTTCTTTATTTTACTATTTTTGTTGCAGTAGGTTGATCCGATTGGAAGCACATTCTGGGTAAACATTTAGCACAATTTTGAAGTCAATAATAAAACAAAAAACCTCTGACGATTTAAAGGAAATTTGTGTTATGAGACAGTCAAATTTAACAAAGTGGATGAGCTTACTGTATTCTGTATTCATTCATCATTACTGTATTCATGACTGACCACCTTAAATGTTACAACACCTACTTTAGTAGGTGTCACTACTGTATTATATTTTGCTTTCCTACATGATATGTTGGAGCTTCATTTGTGCACATTTTAAGTTTATTTTTATATTATGGAATGCCAGTATTTAACTTGAAATGTGATTTTGTTTTTTTTTGCAACACATGTCAAAGCTGTGGTGTGTATCATTAGGGCAACAAATAGTAATTCCTTTATACGAACACTTTTGTATGCATTTCAAGTTGTTTCAAATGAGTCAGAAAACTAGTTGTAAGCGTAACTGACTGATGCTACAACTGTGGAGATTTTTTGTAAGTGTTAACTATTTTTTTTAACTACTGTACCATTATATGTGCATTACTGTAAAACCACTTGTGACATCTTTATGTAATAACTGATTGGTTGGATTTTATAAAAAGCCAGAACAAAAGACGACATGATACTTACCTGGTCATTCACTTGTAAAAGTCTCCTTCTTCTGTCAGTTTTAATGTTGCAAATAGAGTTAAGTAAATAAAACAGATTGCTCTGAACTCCAGATGAATGGGTTATTTCTTGCATAGTAGATCTGGAAAGCAAACAATTGTTCAGCCTTGTCCTACAATAGTGAGCAAATAGTGAAAATATAAGTTGGTTTATAAAGAATAGCTTCCAACAATGATCTTTGTCAAACTCCAGCTAGCCCAGGCTCTAAAACA
This sequence comes from Paraplagusia blochii, assembly GCA_016785265.1. Taxonomy (NCBI): domain Eukaryota; kingdom Metazoa; phylum Chordata; class Actinopteri; order Pleuronectiformes; family Cynoglossidae; genus Paraplagusia; species Paraplagusia blochii. Next base: position 77,909 of record JAFBJS010010245.1, on the reverse strand, counting down.
TTTTTCTAGGAAGTAACAAAAGCAATTAATATTCAGGTTCATTATCCCCACACTGTTCAAGCCTGGTAAGATCACACACATCAATGAGCTTTCATAACACAGAAGTTCAGTGGAGGCACAGGTCCAAAATGTCAAACTAATGTTGACCAAAAGAATACAATATATATATATATATATATGTGTTTTTTTTCTATAATTGCTGATAGGAACACAAAGTGAATTAGTTTTTGTCAAATTTATAACTTGTGGTTTTCAATATTGTCCTTATTGATGCATATTTTGAGTATTTTTTGTATGTATTTTGCACAATGAAAGATAATGCTTTTAAAGAGTTTTGAGAATTGTGGGTATTCTTTACATGTATTTATTTACTGTTTATGCTTATTATCTGTTGTGGCTAAGTCTAATCATGCATCCAAAATTACATGGGAGCAAAAACCTGTGGACCCTTGTCATTGTTGATTTGAATACCTGTCACTACTTAACTCTGGTTAAATGGAACACAATATTGGCTTGGTGAGCACATCAAGCCTTGAGCCTCATAGACAAGTGCAATCAATCATGAGAAAAGGTACTGTATGTAAAGGATGTTAATTGAATGTTGTGTTTCTCTTTGAATCTCCTCAAAACACCTTTCAGATGATCTGAAAAGATAGACATGGCGATGATTTTAAGGGAAGACCAAGAAAAGCCTTAACAATTCTTGTTAAGGCCAGAAATAGCAGGCCAAAGAATATCAGAGATGAAATGGTGAAGGAACATAACTGTAACATAAAAACACTACTTTATCACAAGTTATAGAAATATAAAACATTTATTTTTTAACATTTTGTCTGAATCAGTCCAGTGATTCTTAATACAGCATTTAAAATTAACAAATAATGTCACTGTATTTAACATTGACTTTTTGAGAGACAGCTGTGTTGTTTTTCTTTACTTTACTGCATAAGAACACCTTGTTATGAAGTGTTAAAATTGTGTCCCCATCCTCACATGACCAGCTCCATAAAAAACTCCATACCTTGGACAAGGTCGAACATTGTTATTGCGCCTTCAAGTGCGATTTGATGACGTCATTTACCAAATGCAGGTCAAAGTGTCAGGACCCTATGAGGAAGTCCAGCATATTTACAGAGACCGTGGCTTTGCAGAATATATTAATACTTTTGCTTATACTGGGCTATAATCAGTTGACCTATATTGTTGGTCATCCCAGACTCAATATCAATCCATTTTACTCAATATATATATATATATAATTGTATAATATTTAAATAATGATATGATTGTATATTGTATAATATTCATACTGTATATTAGAATTACAAATAATAATAAAGGGATAGTAGAGAAAACAGCACAGAATACAAAAATGAAATGTCAAGATTCAACAACTTCAGGGTTAAGTTTACCTTTTAGTAGGGATGTGAAATTTCGCTCACATAACCATCCAGATCAAATCTCGATTCACAGGCTAAAATCCATAGAAAACATTAAACGATCGATCCAGTTTGATCCAAATCAATTTAGTTCGATTCAATAAAAAGTTACAACACCTCTTTCAATTATTTTATAAACATTTGATTACACATTGTTGAATAAGAAAGAATTAGCCAAAGGCTAGTTTTTATCTGTAGTCCCCTCACAAGAAGCACACAATACATATACAATAGTAAATACATATGCAATAACACTTTTTATACAATTAAAACTTTTTTTTCAGCTTCATTTGACATCTTTCGAATTGCATGAACATTTGCAAGACTTGATTTCTTTTTACACAATTTGTCAATATGGCCTCTAAAGCAGAGCTGTGAATCTAATATTAACCCAAGATATTTATACTGATTGACAATTAGTATTTTATCTCCATCAACAAGTATATCAGGATCAGGTGACTCTCTACTTATTTTAGTGAAATACATGCCTACAGTTTTAGAAAGGTTTAGTTGTAGACAACACTCCTGTAACCAGATTATCACACAGGACATTGTTTTGTAATAGAACGGGCAATAGATTCTGTTACTGCCTTAAACTTTGCCGAGTTATTGCCGAACTGCAGATGGAAAAACTTTTATATTTTATTCTGTCCGCTCCTCTGACTACTGGTGGTTCCTGCCGTGCCACCAGTCACCATCATCGTCACCCAGTCATCCGTCCCACTCTGCCGTCTCTCCGGGTGACTGCTAAGGTTTGTTCGACCTTCAGTGTAGTCGATTGCCGCTCTACAGAGTCGGTAAATCACGTTGCTTTTATACATCTTTCTAATCTTCTTTTAAAAAAAATGATGTCCAAACCTTCGATTTCAAATGTTTTAAAAGTTTCGTCCGTGTTGTCTGCTATGTTGATCAGATCAGATTAACGCCCACTACCTGAACTCCAATCAAGTCAGCCTACGTCACAGTTCACGCACCGCAAATGACACGTCAGATGTGTATAAATAAAACCAACAAACAAAAACGTCAGATGTGTATAAATCTGTAGCCAATGTCGTGGCTAAATCTAAACGCCTATTTGTGGGCGGGGCTCTGGAGCAGGAAATCTACCCTCGGTTTTTCAAGAACTGTAGACGTGACAGAGAATAGAATACAGAGAGTTTCACAGATCCACAGGACCATGGCTGACGATAAGAGCAAAGTTTTTCCGATGAATCACGGTTCAACTCCTTTGAATGAGCAGCAGGTCAGAGCAGCAGAGAATTATTTCAGGTCGAATGGAGGAGGCATCTGTGGACCTCTGAACGACTTTCCAGAAAAACCTTGTGTATTATTTGCAAAAGTCAGAAAGGTACGTCACCGAAATAAACCTTAATTAACATTTAACTGTTTGTTTTTATACCTCACTGTAAGATACAATTTCTTATAGAACCACTTATGGTCACTGAAACTTGTTGGGTATAACAATTTTTACTTTCTCTTTCAAATAGTCTTTTCCACTGCTATTGTTTTTCTCAGGACGGTCCCATAGTTATCAGGGCCCTCTTCAGTACAACCAGCTCCCAGCGTCGGTTCGGGAGGCAGACACCCTCTCTGTATTTAAAGCCAGGCTTAAAACTCTCCTTTTTAATGAAGTTGCTTTCACAGAGCACTTGGTTCTTACCCTTTTTTCACGTCATTCGTTACAAACAAATAATGCAATTGATTTACTTGCCACTAACCTTATGCTTGCTGTTCCTAGTTAGTGCCTCCCCTTCCTGTCCTCTCTTCCATCAGGTCTCAGGATCAAGATCCACCTCCTCATAATTTTTCCTTTTGATATCCCCTGTCATCCCCCTCATTCCTGTTTTTTTTCCCCTCGTTTCTTGTCCCTTATCTCTCTTCTAAGTCCAATTTCCGTTCCTTCCCAACCAGTCGAGGCAGATGAGGGCACATCTGAGTCCGGTTCTGCCAGAGATTTCTTCCTGTTAAAGGGGAGTTTTCACTTTCTGTAATTCTGTTGAATTTGTGTGTTGGCTTTGAGTTAGTTCCACAGCAGATTTCAGATAGCGTGAAGGTGTATCACAAATCATATGAAAGTTGTTGTTGTTGTTGTTGTTGAGAACCCATGTTTGGGTGAAAACCAAACCATGAGGTCCATGCAGGGAGCCGACGACAGGCCTCTCCAAGAGACAAGTGATGCGTCTGTGGGCACAGAAATTGACAGCAAAGTCAGAGCCAGAGGAGCCACTGCTGGTCCAGTTGAAGGCAGTGTCCACTGTGAGGTCGTTCCAGGACCTCTGTCCAAATCCAACCAAGTAAGTAACCAAATCATTTTACAACAGAACCGACCTCGATAGCACCATGGGTTAATGTGTCAATCTCTGTGAGTTGGCAGCTGAGAGGTCTCAAACTCAATTGATTATTATAATAATGCTTTTTTTCAACAGATTTCTGGAAGACTGTCTGAAGACTCCCAACCTGTTGAAGGTCAGTATGTTTCAAATTCAGCCAAGACTAAACATGTCAGTCTTTGCAGATTGTCAGTTGAAATATGTGGACAAGATGAAACAGCAGATATATGTAGTTTCAATCTGAAGAGAGAAAGAGACGTGGCTTACATTTAGGGTAGCATAAACTTGGTACGCAGGAAGAAACATTACAAAATAATGTTTAAATACTGGTAAGTGCAACAGCCTGTGCCATAATTATCAACAAACATGATTTACCCTGACCCGTCTAATGTAGACCAAACATTTTCTTATCTCAATCAAATTGTTTATATGGACTTGGGTGTTAAAACTAGCAATGAAAAAAGTTTAACAGCTAAGAAGTATAAATTTACCTGATCATGAAAATCATTTACCTGATTTTGTTCACGTAACTTTTTTACCCCTTCTACAGCATCCACTCCAATCAGAATATTTTTGCTTGGGAAAACTGGAACAGGAAAAAGCGCCCTGGCTAACTCTATATTTGGGGAGGAGGGTTTGTTCCCTACAAACGCAGCATTTACATCTGTTACAAGTAGATGCCAGGTAGAAACTAGGTCTGTTAATGGAAGAAGCGTCACCCTGATTGACACACCAGGTTTATTTGGCACAAATGGTCATAAAGAAGAGATTAGATTCCACTTGATGAACGGGATTGTTGAGTGTGCTCCAGGTCCTCATGCTTTTCTTATAGTCCTTAAAATTGAGCGATTCACTGAGCATGAGCAGGAGGTCATCAACGAGATCCATCGCATTTTCTCCGAAGATGCTCTTCAGTTCGCTGTCCTCGTCTTTACCCATGGAGAACAGCTCACTGAAAAGGCCAACATTCAAAAATTGATCAACGAGAATGAAAATTTGAGCAAACTTGTGAGGAAATGCGGAGGTCGCTATCACATCGTTGACAATAAGCCTTGTACAGAAAAAGTGCACGGTAGCAGTAACAGGCAGGTAGAAGAGCTGATGAACACAATAAATAAGATGGTGATGACAAACAATGGCAGCTACTACACCAACAAAAATCTGCTTCAACTAAAAGAGGATATAAATAAGGAGAAGATTTTTTTAACCAAGTCCTCACTGCACATGTCCCAAGGAGAGATTGATAAACTGGCTAAAGAGACTGTGTCTAGCAGGATTCTAATTCAGCTGTCGGGAATTGCAGTAGGAGCAATACTGGGAGCATTCTTTGGCTTGGCACTGTCTGTGGGAATAAATATCACAGCTGTAAAAAGTGCTTCTGAGGTAGTTAAACTTAAAAAAGCAGTAGTAGAAATTCCCAAAGGTAGAGAAAGTAAAGTTTGTGCTGTGATAGTTATAGCAGGGGCAATAGCAGGAGGTTACATTGGACATCAGGTGGCAAACACTGCAGACACCCCAAAAGAGGCAGTGTGTAATACTGCCAGGGAAGTCTACAACTTTATGGAGCAAAAATTAAATTGGTTTCAGGAAAAGTAAAAGCACTTATTAGTCAGTAAATGTATTTTTACAACTTTCTCTTTTTATTATGCACAGACACAGGAAGTACTTATTATATATTGCATATTGTAACCAATCCAGTGATCATGTGTCAGGAATGGCTGAGCTCAGTATCCAAATGTTATAACTGAAATAATCATATTGTTATCTCATATGCTTTGGTTCTCTTTTAATAATTTACACTTTGTTTCTCGATTATTTTATTCAAATTGTAACATCCCATATACCTTTGTTACTTTGATTGAATTATCATTAAATATTATAACGTTGATTTCTGACTTTCTTTGTCTATGTTGAGTGAGAGACAAACACAATCTTCATGATTACCAAAACTTTACACTATCTATCTATCTATCTATCTATCTATCTATCTATCTATCTATCTATCTATCTATCTATCTATCTATCTATCTATCTATCTATCTATCTATCTATCTATCTAT
>JAFBJS010010245.1:45780-71023 GCA_016785265.1 Paraplagusia blochii | reverse complement strand
ACGTCTGATATCTTTGTTCTCTGTCCTAACTCAGGTTTTCCTCCTCTTCGGTGCCTCCTTCACAATGCCAATCTTTATTAGTGGTTTTGCTTCTAAAACTGCGGGGAGCACCAAAAGCCTTCTCCTGAACTTCTTGCTCTCTGAGGCAAGAATGTCTATATACCTGACACGTCGGGAGAGTCTGCAGGGGGGGCCGGTGCTTGATGCTGTGGTCCTGTGGAGGCAGAGTGTGAAGGCCAGGCTGAGGCTGGAGCACTTCTTCCACAGGCTCGCAAATACCAATGATGTGTTTGTACAATTGTGGGCTCATGATGATATATTGTGCCATGTCTCTGGCGGTGAACTGCGGTTCGCTCAGTTCCTAATTTGACTTGTTGTCAATCTTGACCTTGTTGATGAAAGTGTCTTGGATCCATGTCAGTAGAGCGTGCGACAGCCACACTGGTTGTTTTTTTATGCTGCTGACTGGATGACCTCTGTTTTTTCCTGGATTGTGTTAATAAAGTACCATATTTAAAAATCTAAAAAAAATTCTATCTATCTATCTATCTATCTATCTATCTATCTATCTATCTATCTATCTATCTATCTATCTATCTATCTATCTATCTATCTATCTATCTATCTATCTACATGTATATATATAGTCTTATTTAAGTACTATACAGTATTACTCAAATGCCACAGGTTGTATTCAAAGCAACGTCTTAACATTTAAACAAACACAGACTCGGAAACGCCCACAGGAGATATTGACTGAAGTCCATCAGCTCTTGCCCCTCCTCTTCCTCTTTAAGACCATCAGAATCCAGACCACTTCCTGTCTCTACCTGTACAACATGGCAGAGAAACCTCAGCAACCGCAGCTGCATGGAGGCGACCAGAAGCATTTAATTCTTTCTTGTTCTGTATGTCTGGATCTTCTGGTGGAACCAGTGACCATTAGCTGTGGACACAGCTACTGTAGACAATGTATTGAGGGTTTTTGGGACAGAGCAGAGCGGATGAAGCAGAGGTACAGATGCCCTCAGTGTCGGGAGAGCTTTGCACCCAGGCCAGTGCTGAGGAAGAACAACATGTTGAATGAGGTACATTTACACCCAGTATTCCATTTATTCCAAAATGTTTGGTTTGCTTCAACTTCCATGAGTTATGCAGATCTAATCCTGAAGAAAACATTTAAGTATGTTTTTTCATTCATATTTAAGAGATGTGAATAATTAAGGAGTTCTGTGTTAAATTAAGGGTTGAATATGGATACAATAGGTGCTTTTTTGATTAAAAAAAACAATAAATAGTAAAAGGAATTGTTAAATCTTAAATATTTAAATCTGAGGGTGGAATTTGCAAAATAATTTCCTGGAGTCAGCAGTATACCAAAACTCCGAGGTGAAATTGCAGAGTTTGTCTGTGAGGCTCGATGGGCAGAAGGACCACTTCGAATTATTTAGTATCTCTATGTCTAATGTTATCTCCTCAACACAACTGATTTCTGCTATTTTTCATTTGTCTTACTCTCAGTTTCTTGTTCCTCAGTATTGCTTTTATGGCAGTCAAAGTTCATTTGTTGGCATTATCGGGTGATATGTGTCATAGTGGGATGATCACCTTGCATCAGAGCTCTAACATTGACTTATCTACTCACGTATGTTTTTGATCTATTTCTCTTCATACAACTAATGTACCTTTGTCTTTAGGTTGTAGAGGAGCTGAAGATGACAAGCCTCCAGCCTTCGTCACCTGCAGAACCAACCGGGTCACCGGCAGGGAACACTGGGGTCAGCTGTGACTTTTGTGTGGGTCCAGACCGTGACCAAGCCTCCATGTCCTGTCTGACATGTTTGGTATCAGCAGTATCAGCACTGAGAGCCAGGACGGAGGTGCAGTGATCTTCCAAAGAAAACAGATCCATAACCAAAACCATGGCTACATTTTAACTGCTGCTGCTGATGCTGCTGTTGTTGTTCCAGGATCTTCTGGCCATAAATGAGACCAAAGTTCAGGATAAATTATTCCAGAGAGAAAGGGAGTTGAATGAGCTGAGCCAAGCTGAAGATGAACTAAAGGTGGTGTTAGGGGCTCGGAGAGTACAGGGGTGGGAGGTAAAGGGGTAAGCAGCATCAGGGCTGTTCCTCTGAAAGTTGACTTTCCTAAACAGTAGAATCATCTGTTCTGGGATCCAAGCTTCTCAAAGTTCTGTATTTTTGGTTCTAGGATTTAAAAGCCCAGTTTACCAAAAAGATACTACTACTAAGGTGTTGGCAAAGGTCCTGGTACAGATAGCTACACCCTGGGCCCTTTGGCAGTCACAGGGCCACTTAGAGGTTAAAACAACCATTCACACCTATTGTTACTTTATAGCAGGCCTGGGCAATTATTTTGACTTGCGGGCCACAGCTGGTACTAAAATATGAGTCAAGGGCCAAGTCAGGATCAGAAATATTGAGTATTTCCGTGAACAAAGATAAATAACGAGTAAAGTATTAAATAAAGGCATCATGCTCTAAGCCTCTTTAGCCCATCTATTGGCGAAATGGTGGTTTTGCAAAGGTAGAAGGATAACGATAATATAAATTAAAAGTATAATTTGGACAAGTCTGGCGGGCCAGATTATAACGCCAAACGGGCCGCATTCGGCCCCCAGGCCTTAGTTTGCCCAGGTCTGGTTTATAGTGTGAAGTCAACCTTCTCCTTTTTAAGCATGTTCTTGGGAAGGAGGTTGGAGAGAACCCACGAAAACAGGGGGACAACAGAATACCGTCATACAAGAAGGTCAAGGAATGGAAAACTATGCACCAACCATGGATTGAACTTGCAGGGTGGAGAATTCTATGAGAATTTACTTGCCTGTGACCATGTCTACAACAACATTACCAAATTTTATAGTTATATCTGTCAATGGAAATTATAATCCTTCCTGTAGATGATTGAATTTTTCAAACATCAAACGTAGTTTAGTTGACCATCTAAGAGTCAGGGATGAAACATCTAAGATGTTGCAGACTTGGGCTGTGCAGAAATTACCGTATGCAAAGTGGTCACTGTTCTGGAATTCCATTAACGTCATTGACTTCAAACATGAAAAAGTTGACAGAATGTCCAATTCTCCTCCACTTCAGGACTGTGCTAAGGCTGTGCTGAAGGACTGTGACGTCATCTTTGCCCAAAGCATTTCAAAACTGCAGCAAAAGCAAGATAAGGTGAAGCAACTCATTTTAATTCAGGAGAAAGTTGCTGCTGATCAGGCCAAGAAGATTCGGTTGAAGCTAAAGGAGGAGATCTGTGACCTGAAGACAAGAGAGACCAAACTGAAAGAGCTGAAAGAGTCCGAGGCAGATGACCACATCCATTCAATGCAGGTCAGAACTTAAAGCACACATTGATTTTTATCTTCTCTGTATGGAACGTTCATAGACTGACTGGACTTCCTAACGGCCAAAAGAAAAACGTCAGACAAGGACATTAATCAAATATAGTTCACTATTAGTTATCCACAAAGGAAACAAAATGCATAGCAATGACTTTAGCCTTTCTTGAACAATGTGTATTTTAGTTGGGATGTCTGATATTAATATTTAACAATATCTGGTTTTGCCAAACCCTTCATTTGTGATACCGATATTAACCAATACCGATATAGGCAGCTAATTTCTCCTGAATTAGTGTGATACCAGACTAAAGGCATTCTATAAATAACTGTGTACATAAACACACTTCTACAATATGAGTTTTGGAAAAATGATACATTTATTTTTTTACCATTTTGTCTGAAACAGTCCTATGATTCTTTGTGCAGCATTTGATGTAAACAAGAAATGTTTAGTGTTGGACAGAAGAACTTCCCAAAAACATTGATTAACATTATAAACCAGACTCACAACAATAGTCAATATAAGTGGGCACAGGTAGAAACAGCTGCAGTATAAGAGCAAAAAGACACAATGTAAACGACTCTTCTCGTTGATGACATGACAGACGACACCGAATACTTACTACTTTTTATGAATACAAATACGATTAGTGATAACATAGCACGGATTGGGAAACTCCACATGTTTAGTAAAACTAACGTCTTGGACAGGAGAGATTGGCTGGTTCTCCAGGACGATGAACATGATTTTCGTCTGATCTCTTTTACTCTTGGCTGTTCCTTATTTCATTTAACGTTGACTTTTTGAGAGACAGTTGTTGTTGTTTCACTGAGTCCATTCCCTGTTGTATTTATTTACTTACTTATGCTATATAAAAACGCCTCGAGCCTATGAGAAAGTATTAAATCTCAACCCTCACTCTCACATGACGAGGCCATTGCAGTCATTACAAATAAAACTTTTCTTATTCACAAAAAACTGACAACATTTATTACATGCCGAGTGTCAGTACCTCATGAGGAAGTCCAGCGTATTTGTGGAGACCGCAGCTTAGCAGCATTGGATTCTGAATATCAGTGGAAAAATCGATACAGATGTGCTCCGATATTAAAAAGGTTGCTGTATCGGCACGATAATGATGGTGCACTGATGTTTTCGGTGCACCAATATTATCGCCATCCCTAATTTTAGTGTTGCTTAACCTGAAGCAAACCCTATAGGTTGTGCCTAAAAATCTACAGCAGACAGTCGAACACCTGACAAAGGTGATAAAAACAGCAAAGTCCCAGGAAATGATGAGTTTGAACCAGTAGTTATGTCGGTCCAACCAGTCTCCACCGACATAACTTAAGGTGGGCCCAACAGCCTGAGGCTCACAGTATAAAGCAGCATGATTAGGTGGCTGTAGTGGAGACTGCTGCCCTAGGAGATGACGGTGGTTTAGCCACTTTAAATATGGTTTGTATGATCACAGTAAATGTGGTCAGTATGTTTTTTTTTTTTTTTTTTTTATCAGTTTCTCAGCCTCTATTCCTTTGGTATTTTTTGTTAGGTTTAGCTTCTTTAGCATTAGTTGTTATGGGTATTTCGTATTGGATGTTTATATACTGTTTTTTGTTAATGTTTATTAGTTATTGTGGGATCTTCTTCTTCTTCTCCCTTTTTCGGGGGTTGCCACAGCGTGTCAACATTTTACTTGCTGTTAATGTGAGATATGTCCACAACTATTGCCTTAATGTGGAACTTTTTTTCTCTCCAGACTTTTCAGTGTTTACTCAATGAATGCAACTCAACAGACATCGCATTCAGCACCAACGTTGTTCGTGACTTCAAAAATGTGACTTCCTGTGTGACTGAGCTCAGTGAGGAAGTTGAGTTGATGGTTAAGAAACAATGGCACAAAATCTCTACTGCAGGTAACTCTAGTGGGAAGAGTAATTGGTTGTTTTTAGTTCACTCTAATGTGTGTTCACCTCAAACAAAAAAAGCATGGCATTTATCTCAGCGCACCATGGTCTTCATACACACAGGAGAGAAGTGTATTTATTTAAATCCATAGCAAATTAATTGACCTTAATTTGGTTAACTTAAATTAAAGTATACCATCAGGCATACTGTCAGGCTTCAAGTAAAATCAAAACACTGCCATGTTAAAATACAACTTAAAGGAGCCTAGGTGTCCTCATAGTCTAGTTTAGTGGTTCTTAACCTGGGTTTGATCGAACCCCAGGGGTTCGATGAGTCGGTCACAGGGATTCAGTGGAGCCTCTGCCACAGAGACAAGACACAGCGGAGGTCAAGACACACCGACTCACACTACTAAAGTATGGTTCAGTGAATGCGCATATGAAACTGGTGGGGTTCGGTAGCTCCAAAAAGGTTAAGAACCACTGGTATAGTTATACAGTCATGGAAAAAAAAATCAGACCACTCTTTCTTTAATTTCTTGTCCATCTAAAAGTCTGTTTCCACTTAATCTACATTAATCTGGACAAATATAATATCAACAAAAAGGCTCATAATTAAGTTTAATTTCAGAGGTGATTTCTGGCCATTATGCATGGTTTTATTGACAGTGACAAAAATCACTTCCGTTCCTACATCACTAGCAATAACATTGTACTGACAAATACAGTGCTTTTAGTCATTGCATGGTTTTGTGTTCATTGTTTCCCCCAGGTGATAAACCTTTAGTGGAACAAGGCATTAAGATGAACAAGGAATTGAAGAAAACAGAGTTTTCTAATAATTTTTTCCATGACTGTATGTTGCCTGTAATACTACAAATGGCCCCTAGAGGTCTCTTTGGCTTTGAAAATAAAGGGAGAGGGGAGAACGATCACCTTTTTGTTTTGATAAATGGGCAAATTATAAAGTGCCCCCGTGGTCTAAGTTTCCCACGGTGTGTGTTCCAAAAACAGAACTTTTTATCATAACATTGTTTTGTATTACTGAGTGACCTTGAAGTAGCTCTTGGTTTCAAAAAAATCAACAAAAGCAAGTTATTAGACACAAATGGGGTTTGTTTTTAATTCCATTTCCAATCTCTGCAGTATCTTATGTGAACTTCCCACTAGAACCAGCTCCAAAGACCAGGGAAGACTTTCTACAGTGTAAGAACTTCTCACGCACCTCCTCCACCTCTAAAGACACCACTGATCCTTAAAAACACTAAATACCATGTCTCCTGACAGATTGCTGCCCCCTCATGCTGGACATAACTACAAACTACCCAAACCTCCATCTGATCAGTGAAAACCTTAGGATGAAGCCTTCACCCGCTCCTTACGCCGCTCATCCTGACAGGTTTAAAAAGTTCCCACAGGTTCTGTGCACAGAGGGTTTATCAGATCGGTGCTACTGGGAGGTAGAGGGCCACGGCCGAACCCTGACGGCGGCTGTAGCATATAAGGATGTGCCCCGTAAGTCACGGAATGCACAGTTTGGAAAAAACAGCAAATCGTGGAGTTTGGACTGCAGTGCGAATGTTTGTGTGCTACGTCACAATAACAAAGAAACAGAGGTACGAGGGTTTGACTGCAAGAAAATTGGCGTATACCTGGATTACAAAGCAGGTACACTGTGTTTCTACCATGTGGCTGAATCAATGGTTCTGCTGCACAAAGTCCAGACCACCTTCACTGAGCCTCTTTACCCAGGGATCGGCCTGAACTATGAGTGGTATGATGTTGGCGTGTTTGCACAAATTGTTAAGTTGTGGTAGCCAAGTTTTGACTTCACATTTCAGCAGACATTAACACATAAGAATAGGCTTATCAACAGTTATTGAGCTTAATGGATAAATAGGAGATTTAGAACGGGGCCTTGTTGATTTAGCGCCATCCAGTGAGCAAAACTTTTATTTATAATTCGAAAGTCTTCTTGTTGAATATGTGCAAAAGTGTAACTATAGGTCTCAGTCAACGTGGGTTATAGTCATACTGGAAGGTCACAAAATTTTACCACAGTCGAAGCTGCTCCTGAGCAGTGGTCCCCTAACCTTGGTTCACCAGTAACTTGTCAAAAAGAAAGAATGTATAACTTACATAATTTTTGTGTTATTCATTATTTGATTCTGAACAATGTCTTATTTTGAAAAAAGAAAAAGAAAAAAAGAAAAAAACAGCAAAGTCTAAACAATCACAATGAACAGAAAAAACATCTTTAGAGGCTTTATTTGCATATACAACTTAGGAATTCTAAGTTGCAGGGGAAGTTAGGTCTGTCTTCCCCTCCTGTAGTGTCTTGTCTTGATCACACTCACCTGTGTCTCTGTCATCAACCTGGTACCCAGTGTTTATATACCCCTCTCCCTCGCTGCGTCTTGTTGGTTCATTGTTTCACATTTGTTTCGTGCTCATTGCTTGTGCTCTATGGTTTGTTCAGGTCATAGTTGTTTCTGTCGTGAGTATTTTTGTTAGCTTTTTTCATGTCCATGTTTTGTCCATGCTTTGTTTTGTTTATCAAGTCCTGTTAAGTTTTTGCCTGGTCGTTTGCCAGTGATTTTCAGTTTGGATATTTTTTGTTATTAAAACCTTGAACTGTCAGTCCTGCATCTGGGTCCTAACTCCACGTCATGTCACGCAATGCCTTTCCAAGACCTATCTGACAATAATAGTAAGTCCAACTTCAATAAACTTGTGATTTGAAATAAGGACATAGTATTGTATACTTTAGATCAGCATTCCCCAACACTATTTGCGCCACGGACCGGTCAAACGTCTAGAATTTTTTTTGCAGACCGGTCTTTGAGGTGTAGCTGATAAATACCACTAATGAAAAGGAAACTTCCAGCATAAAAGTGGTATTTTTTTGGACATCTCCTGGACACTCCAACACGAGGGGATCTGGTCCTTTATCAAAACACTTTTTAGCGTCTAATAATAGATAAAACATAAATTGTGTTAAGCTGAGCACTATCTCTCTGCGGCCCGGTACTGGTCCATGGCCCGGTGGTTTGGGACCACTGCTTTAAATGACCTAGCCAGTGGACATTGTAATTTTGAGTAATCTACAACACAATATTTCCCAGTAACCTAACTTGATTTTTTTTTCAAGGCAATTAGTTTCCATGGTTCAACCAAGAAAAAATACTTCTTTATTAAACTAATTGGATATTACAGTGATTAAAGATTCAGTGGGGAGAAAGCTAAAGGTTTTCAAAGAAGAAAAAAAGATCTGTACTTGATATATGGATTTTCCCACGCATCAAAACTGTGCTGAATTATACGCAAGTGGTTCTCACAAGCCCTGTTATGAGAATGCTGCTAAAATAGTTTTATAAACAGCTTCATAACATTATTCTATTTTTAAAATCCATTTTAGGCTCATTGCATAATTTTGTTTTATCACTCACTACCCTACAGACTTTTTTTTTTAAATAAAAAAAACAGCATTAGACAAAGAAAGGTTGATGCTCTACAAGACACCAGAGAATGAACAAATGAGCAGAAAATATGGTAAATGTGTACATTTTACCTTTTTAATGCACAGCTGTTTTTCCTGAAGGCCTTGGATTTAAAACCTTTTTTTTAATTTTAATGAATAATTTGCTATGAAAATGCACTGTCTCTATTCCATTGGCCTCAATATGTGAACTGAAATTTCCACCCGCTGCTAAAAAAATGTTACTCTCACTTAGACAAAAGATAACGGTGACGCGATGCTGGTTTGCTTTTGGCAACAATCTGACAATATTATACCCTGTTTAAGAAATAAATGTGACAGTTGATGTTGATCTGACTTCATCTACGCAAGCTGGTTTATTTAAGTGTGAAATGCATACTGTATTGTAGACCAGTGCTTCACAATCTTTTTCTGTTATGCCCTCCCCTTAGCAAGAAGAAAAGAATTTGCGCCCACCCCACCACCCACTCTCGGCCGCAACTATAAATCACAGCATTTGTCTATAAAACAGTTCTAGGTACACCTCTGCGTAACATTGTATCCTTGTTAACATGAAGAAACAAAAATAAGAGATATAGTTCAAGTTACAAGGATGTGCAATTACACTTTATTGTAGTACGGCGGTGAAAAAGGATGTTCCCCAGGGTCACACGCGCCCCTCTCAGCATCGCACCGCGCCCCCGCAGGGGGGCCCGCCCCACACTTTGAAAACCCCTGCTGTAGACCAAGTAAAGTGTTGTATTCACTTATGATTAAATATCATTGTAGAACGTGCCAATGCACATGGCACCGGGCCCATATATTGCTGAGGATCCAGAGGTTGCAGACTCCCACCTCAGGTCTGAGCTCTCCCTTTAATACGACTCTACACTGAATGCGTTTCTTGCTCAATATAGACAGGAGGATGATTGACAGGCTGATGGTGACACACCTTCGTTTTACTGCTGCTCTGCTTGTTTGGGCAAGCATGACAAGTCAGTAGCAGAGAGGGGAGAAAGAGAGAGAGAGAGAGAGAGAGTGGGTGGAAAAAAATGTACAGGCATAAAAGTGTAAAGTAACAGATCTCTGATCGAGCAGGATATTGTGGAACATCAGAATATTCTTCTACGGGGTCTTCACCGGTCAGCTGATATTGATTGCTCCATGGAGGTGAGGTGACTTCACTTGTATGTAATGTACAATGTGGTTTAGACAAACTACTACAGTCTGTCAGCCAGTCATCACGTTGGTGCAGTTTCATGTATCCCTGAATGTTCTTTGAAAAACCTTCTCTGGTTTATTCACATTTGGCAGGTTTCACTTTAAAAAAAATATATATTATTCTTATTCTTGAAGGAAAATAAGAAAGTAATTATTCTTATTCTTATTCCACACTTGGCTTTGCACCAAGGAAGTACAGAAGCACTGAAGCAAGTTTTTGCCTGAGTCACACACCAACACACCTTTAGCAGTCAGTCAAGTTGTACAATGTGTTCATTTAAATAGAGCTTGTGGAGAGTTTGGCCTTTACATTGTGTGAAACTGACCTGTAAACAAAAATGCAGTAAAACTTAAATGTCGTTGATATTTCGAGGGGAAATGTTGTCATGTTAGCTGGTGAAATGTGTGACAGTGAAGCCACAGAACACAGTTCTGATTTCTGTGTCTTGTAAACACTGGCCATGTGGTTACATTTCTGTGCCACTCAGTGTTAAACATGTGGAGAAACTCCATGACTGTCATTGCAAGGAAGAAAAGAAAGGGGATACCACATCAGAGAACTCTCTCTTATAATATTTAAAATGATTTCTGAAATGGTTTTCATCCAACTAAGCTTCCGTCTAGTGTTTTCACCACAAACTGTTTTGCTGCAGCTCTGAGATTTTATCAAAGTGACTTCTTGTTACTAACAGACACAAGAGACAACAGTTGTCAACTTTAGATGATGAAAGTAGGTAACAGTTGAATTAGAATTTGCTGAAAATGTGTCTACAGCAGTGGTTGTCAATTATATCTGCTATATTTTGTACCCACTTGGGGACAGAAATGTTGTCATATCCTCTGACCAACACCCCCATAAACTGAAATAGTATTGAAAATATGATGACCAGCATATTTCTATCTGTACCAACCACTATACTTCACTATACTATAATTTCCTGAAGGATACTCCCAATGGATTATTAAAGTTCTATCTATTCATATGAGCAGCTGCCAGAAAGAGACCAGATCCTTGTCATCAGGCAACCATTCCGGCCGTGATACACCTCTGTCCAGCATGCTTTTCCAAGGGAAGCCTCTCACCAGCAGGACAACAAAATTGTGATTTATTGCCAAAAAAATAACATATACTTCCTCAAAATAAATAGCGTAATAGCTAAGCTCAGCAAAATGATACTCCAGGGCAATTAATCTTGAATGATGTCACCATCATTTGGTGTTGACAGTTGGTGGCCTAATGGTTAAGGAAGCGTCCGCAAGGCCCCCCGTTCGAATCCCCCTACCGCCAATTTACCACTGAGGTCCACTGAGCATGGCACCGTCCCCACTCACTGCTCTCCGGGCGCTCAAAGCTGCCCACTGTTCACTTTGGTGATGGGTTAAATACAGAGGTCACATTTCGTGGTGTGCAGTGGAGTGAATCACAATGACAAGGAGTTTGCTTTCACCTTCACCTTCATCATCTTGGATGAGGTTTATTTTTCCCTCTTTTTAAGTAGGGAGAACTTAGTTGTGTTCTTTGCCGTCAACTTTGGGCTAATTTTTTTCTACCTGGGAATTTAAGGATATAAGTACTTAGTAAAGCTAAAAAAGAGGATTTGGGTCCGCAAGACTTCAGGTTCTAGTCCACCAGGTTGCCACTGAGGTGCTCTGAGCACCGTCCTGAACCACATACCACTTACAATGGGGTCACCACAGGAAGTCTTGGTGTCGGAAATGGCTGCTGCTGCAACCTGGTTAGAAATATGCGGTAAATAATTGTTTTTCAATCCATTTTTACCAGTAACAAATTAATTAATGTTTTATTTACCTCTTACCTCTTACCTCTTACCTACATATTCCAATTAGTTTGGCCCTTTCTAGCATTTAGGCTGTTTTGGCTGCTGAGATAAATATCAAGTCCCCACTAAAGAGTATTAGATAAACTGAGCAGTGGAGGTAGAAATATTACTCAGACAGGTTACATCAAACATATCAAATTGAGACCTGCCTTTTTTACCCTTGGTGCATGGATATTTTCCTGATTTCGTAGCTGGGTTTCGCTCCCCAGCGATGCGTCAGAGCACAGCATGTTGTCTTGGAAGCATGTGGGTGTGAATATTAGCAAATGTACATGCGCAAACTGATACAGCACAGTTGTGAGTGTTGGCAGACCTCAGGGCGTGCGTCTGTGACAATGGTTGAGATATGTCTAACAAGAGCAGACATGTGAGTAGTCTAAAATCATTCTCTGGTTACGTGAAACGCATGCTAATGACGTATGTTGCCAAGCAGGATTCATACAAACAGCAGCTATGATTATCTGTCTGACACGGGTGTCAGTAGTTCTGCCTTGTAACCCAATCTCATAAACTATATTTGGACCTGAAGATTAAGTTGGGTTAATTGATCTACTGGACAAAAGAAAACTGTTCTTGGCTCAGCCTCTAAAAAAAACCAGGACAGAATGTACAAACAAAATATATCTTTATTTAGTACATGTATTTTGTCAACATTTGATGTTAAAGAAGAATATTGAAGATACATAATAACAACTTTCTGTTCTGTAACCACGAACATGTTCCTATTGCATGTTTTCCACCATCGGAAGACACTGTAGAGTTTGGGGATTCAGACATATGTTTATTATGTGATGAGTTTTTATGTTCTGAGAGTTCAAGAATCTGAGGTGCTTAAGAAACATGTGGGACTAGGACTTGACCAAAGGACTTGGAAATGCTTCTGGAGAGGACTTCAAAGCAATTTGCAATTTGATGAGAAATACTAACATTTTCTAAACAGTTTATGCATCAGCATTGTCAGAAATCTGCAGATTGTTCAAAATTATTTGGGAAAATGACCAATAAAAATCTGGTTATAGGAATAGGTAGCAGACAGGAGACAGAGCCGGAGGAGGCAGAGTTAAAGATGCTGAGATTCTCTTTAGGAGAGACAAGGGTGGACGGGATCAAGAACGAGGTGATTAGAGGGACAACACAGACAGGAAGGTTTGGACAAAAAGCTAGAGAAGCCAGACTGAGATGGTTTGGACATGTTCAGAGGAGGGACAGTGGATCTATTGGTAGAAGAATGATCCTACAGATGGAGCTACCAGGTAGGAGACGAGAGGAGATTGATGGATGCAGTGAGGGAGGACATGGAGGTGGTTGGAGTTGAGGATACAGATGACAGGTGGAGGTGGAAATTGTTGACTCGCTATGGCAACCCCTGAAAAATGGGATAAGCCGAAAGGAGAAGAAGAAGAAGACCAGTAGAAATCTAGAAGTAGAGTAAAATTGAAACGGCTGATTTTTGGTTTCTTCTTTTGTTAATTTAATTAATAGATGGTGATGACACCCACTGACATAGAATAAGTTGGATATTAGAGGTTTTTTGCAGGAGTTTTTTAAAGGAGCACCACCAACTCTGGCACTATGGAGAAAATACAAATGAACAACCCAATTCTCCCACTTAGACAGCATGCTTGTCTTGTTTGTTTAGAGATCGGTCACATGATTCATAGAAACCCTAACCCTTAGGGTAATGAAGTAGTGCACCTACCGTAAGTCATGATTCAGAGGTCTGGTCTGGACATATCAGACATGACGATAAATATGCGGTGTCATGAGTTTATGAAGTAACTTGTACTTCTTATACAGAAGAGGACGCAGTAATAGGGTGAGAAGGAAGCAGATTATCAGTTGAGGGAAGAAAAAAAAGTCGAGTCACCAAAGTGTCCTAACCAAATTTATAAGCAGAAAAAATTTGACCTCTGTATTTAACCCATCATCAAAGTGAGCAGTGGGCAGCTTTGAGCGCCCGGGGAGCAGTGAGTGGGGACAGTGCCATGCTCAGTGGACCTCAGCAGTAACTTGGCAGTAGGGGGATTCGTACTGGGGACCTTGCGGACCCAAGTCCGCTTCCTTAACCACTAGGCTACCACTGCCACAAGCAGTAACAATAATTTCTTTTTCTTCTTTACGTTTGCAGTTTTAGAAATATAGTCATTGTAAAAAAAAACAACCCTCTTTTACTAAATGCCAGTGTGTTTTTTGTTTTTTTGAAAGGTTACAAAAATGGCCCATCGTAACCACTCTGTACCTGAGACCATTGTGGACAGCAAAATCTCCACCACAATAGGTGCCTTCATCCTAAGCTTCGTCTTCCTCCTGGGTGTTCCAGGGAATCTTTTTGTCATCTGGAGCATCCTGGCACGTGCTCGTAAGCAGTCCATCACTACACTGCTCATCCTCAACCTGGCCATCGCTGATGGCTCCATCATGGCCCTCACACCGTTCTTTATCATTTACCTCGTTCTTAAGAAGTGGATCTTCAAGAGTGTGATGTGCAAAATCCTCTTCTACCTGTGTCTGGCCAACATGTACGCCTCCATCCACATTATCATGCTGATGAGCCTTTACAGGTTGGTGGCCATCCTGTGGCCTGGGCGCATCAGCACCATCACTGGTAAGAGGACGGCAATCCGACTACTGGCAGTACTGTGGGTTGTCGTCATCGTCTCCTCCGTTCCTGCCATTATCTTCAGAGAAGCGAGGCAGCAAAGGAACACTACAGTGTGCGACTCCTTCCATGATAAATCCTCTCATGTGAGTCAAAAACTTTCTGTTCATGGTCAATTTTGTTCACAAAGCTGTTCCCATTGAGATGCCTACAGTAGTTGATCAAAGAAAGTCACACCATACACATCACCTATTACAGCCCAGGCCAGATAAACAGACTGGGCTAAAGGGGCTGCAGCCCCAGGCCTCGCCACCAGTGGGGGCTCAGGTTGGCAATGTCAAGTGACTAAATATAGTGGAAGAAGTCTAATTACAGTATACAAATTTAACTCTACTTCAAACTTCCATAATATCTAACTACCCTCTCTTTTAGAGGTCTAAGATAACTGTGGGTGGTAAGTGTTTAACATCTATAAAATTATGCAACCACCTTTAACAACAGGGGTAGGAAAATATTATGTGTAAGAAAGTACTGTACTACGGAAGTGTATTGCTGCCACACTTAGAAAAAAAAATACTAAGCCAATTTTTTTTTTCTAAGTGTGGATACGCTTCCGTACTACACAGTAGTGATCTTCAACTTTTTTTGAGCCACGACACACTTTTTATGTTTACAAAATCCAGAGGCACATCATCAACCAAATACATTTTAGCACAGTATTTATGACACATATAGTTAATAATATAATTTGAAAAGGTATTTATACTCACTTAGTGTGGAATCTGGGCCTGTTTCTGTAAACAGAAATTGTATATCCTGGCAGGACTGATAGAAAGACACACATGAAGCTCTTCTTCAACAACAGCTCTTCCTTTCAGTCTCTGTTTTTAGTTTTTATCACAGTCGAGCTTGAGAAGCTCAGCTCACATACATATGTGGTTGGAAACAATTTGATTGAGCAATTGAAAATACATTACCACCTCCACACACACATACATTGCTTTCTTAATATGTGTTAATTTGTCTTATACGTCTTCGAAGCTTTTGATTAACCTTGCTGTCAGGTCACTGTCACATGCAGCGTGCTCCCGTAGCAATAGCGCTATTGTTTTCACAGGCATTTATAGCCTGTGCTGCCATCCGCTGGACTAGGGGAGTATTACATTATCTGCCACACTTCATTTCAGCACAGACACCCAACAATGATTAATTCGATGATATAAGATAATTTCCCACGGCACACCTGACGATCTCTCACGACACACGAGTGTGCCGCCGCACACTGTTTGAAAATCGCTGCCACAGAACAATTTTTTTAACGTTGCAAACAGTCAGCATAACGATGACAAAAAAAAGACTTCTGAAAGGACTTATGTCAGTGCATTTGCAGTGTTTGGGAAACGATCTAAACAGCCACATCCTGTTTATAGGCCACAGGCCTCAGATAGTGTTGATAGGGCTCTGAATACACCTTATATCACAGTTTCACCAACAGAACAAGTGCAAACAATAATCTTTATGTTGTGCGTTGAATGACAGAACAGGTGCAGAGACACAGAAGTCTTTGTTATTTTGGGCAAAGACTTAAAAATATAGGTGGAATTATCCCAGATATCCTACAAGATAGGATTTTTGTAAAATGTACAGTAAACTGTATATTTTTAAAAGGGTAATTGTATTATACAGACCTGCCCACAGACTTAAAAAAGTTCTAGATCATGTTGATTGTAATAACCTCTCGGCCATATTTTCTTAGAAGGTCAAACCTGAAGGTAAATTCTGTTAATGATATGACCAGAAGTTGCCTCATTTCCTTTTCCAGACGGTCCTACAGTACTCGATGGAGCTGGTGTTGGGCTGTTTCATCCCCTACAGTGTTATTTTGGTCAGCTACTTCTGCATCTTACGGAGGATCCGACAAACAAAGTTTCGTCGGCGAATACGCAGCGAAAAGCTAATCTTGGCCATTGTGCTAACCTTCTGCCTCCTCTGGTTGCCCTACCATATGGTCAACATGGTGCAGGTATGTCACCTGATGTTTTCTGGGTCATGTGGACCTTGAGTAACAAGAGTTTCACTTTTACAGACAAAATTCTTCATTTGTATAATGGTTATTGCTACATTCACTGTTATTGATAAAGAATGTCGATTTTTTCAAAGGTCACATGGGCTTTGTCTCCTGAAGGTCCTTTTAAAGAAAAGTAAGTGATCGTCCGAATTATTTGGTGTTTTACAATGAAGCATATTTAATGAACTACTATTTAAATGTTAAATAGGTTTAAATGTTTTGGTGGCTATGTGTGTTTACTAATGATAGATCATTTACATCAGTTGTATTTGCAGCAGATTTCAGACATTGACCTACATGGGTACATGTTCCACTGGGCAACTTGAACTGTCAAACTGTCCCCTTGTAACCGATATCAAGATATATGGTTGTCCCAGGCTAGCTGGCTGTTGTTATCCCTTATTCATTGGTTATTCATGGTATTTACCTGATATTCATGACTTCACGAATATCCATCAAATTGCCAAATATTGCAGTCCCATCTTTTATGCATTGATTGTAATTGATATGCAAATTAGGCAGTCTCCACCACTGCCACCCAAATTAATGTCATTGATGTCAAATTAATATCTTTTAACTAATACAACATGGCTATGAAAACACTGCTCAACTTGGTGTATACTCACTGTTCCAAAGGTGTTTGTTGGCCCCACAGAATGGTCGCCCGAGCATTAAATGGGTTTCTGTGAGATCAGTTAAATACTATCGATGTTGAACGAAAGTGGCCGCCAGAGGGCGGCATGGATTATTCTACAGATGGCGGGAAAATAAGGCTCTGATCCAGAATACTTCAGTAGATTGATATTTATGTTTAGAATTATAATCATAAAATATGCAGCACATGTGTCTGTGTGATACAATATATACAAATAATTATTACTATCATGGACAACATTGAAGTAGCTCTGCAATGGTGTCCATACTGCAGCACCATTATGTGCCAGCAGGGGTAGACAAAATCAACCAACTGATTAAAGAAAAAAATATTGAATATGGTAGCCCAGCGGTTGAGTACGGAAGCGTATTGCTGCCACACTTTTTAATTTTGGAATACATGGTGTTGTACTGAATGTGTTTTTATGTTTCTTTACTTTACTATCTTTACTACAATACCCATGATGTCCCGGTTTACCGGGAGAGTCCATGTAATCTTGTCGGGGTTCCACTGTTACGAAATAACGTATCACGAACAGCAGCCTGGTCACCACTGAGGTAACCAGCCTGATGCAGTGTGATTTGGGTGGCCATCTTGGAGACCGCTGCTCCTGAGACCTAGTAACAGATGAGATCATGAAGATTGTCTAAGTTTAGATAGTGACTCTCAGGTTTCATATGGTTCAGTTCTTCTTAAGGTTCCACTAAATAGGCACATATTAATGACTATATTACAATGAATGTGTTTATGTGTGATAAATAATGACAATTCATACAATAACAGTTTCAATCTAACAGAGACCACAGAGGTTTTTTAGACAGGCCAAGTAATCCAGTCAATGTCCTCCTGGAGCAAGGAATGAGAGAAAATCTTTATAGACAAATAAAAATACAAGTAAATAATTCTGATGTTGACTAAATAATTTGAAGTTGACTATAGAGCCACATGATTGTGTTGACAATAAGCTGAGAATTGTTTTGTCTTTAGGAGACTAACATAAAATGTTTTCTTGTATCCCAGGTTGAGTAAAATATGGCACAGTAGCCGGGCAGTCACCTCCTCCATAGCTTTCATCAGCAGCAGTGTGAACCCAGTGCTGTACTTCTTTGCTGGAAAGTCCTACATCCGTCGTGAAGGACTGGCTTTCATGGCTCGCTTGTTTGAAGGCACAGGAATTGACTCAATCACCAGGAAGAGCAGGCAGAACAGCCAGAACAGTCGGGACAAAGACAGAGAAGCTGACTCTGTCATGCTGAAGGACAGAGAATCTGGAACTAACTCTAGTTCTAATGCCAAATCACCAAAAAATGGCAAATAAACCCTGCACTTTAGGCGAAGACCTGCTCAAAACTCCCTGTGGTCTAGGAACATAGGTCTGATTTCAACTGGAATGCACCGACGCAAAGCAAGGAATCGAACAAATATTCTGCTGCTGCTCAACCTGGATGTAGATAAGTGGAACCTGACATGTTGCTCACTGCTTGAAGTAGCCAGAAGTCACTTAGCTTTGCTGGTTTTGTTGCTGTGATTAAATGTGATGCAAACAGGTCAAAATCAGAACATGGAACTGGAAAGAGTTTTGAATTTTACTGAGATGTTGGTCCACTCCTAAAGGTTTTGGAGGGTTTTCTCCATGTCTGAATCTTTTTACTTTTCTACAGTAAACATTACCATTGTTCTTAAGCAGTAGCAGCTTTTTTTGTATATAAGATAAAAAAATGTCCAAATCTTTTAGGTTTGTATCGAGGCACCTGGACTGTTATGTCAAATATACAAATAGTTCATTTCATGTACTTGTCAAACTGTTGAGCTGAAAGTGTGTGTGTGTTTGTGTGTGTGTGTATGTGTGTGTGTGTTTGCTTAACAAAACAGTAAATACAGTTTTTTACGTTTTTTTTTTAAGTTTATCCATTTTCCATGTTCTTTGAGAGATGTTTTTGTTTGTTCTTAGTTCAGTAGACCTCTTCTTATCAAGGCTTTGTCCATAGGCTTCTTCCTTCTGAAGGTTCTTCACTCCCTTTGTATATCTCCTAAGCCGGCTTCTTTTCTTTTTTACATTTTGGATGGCGTCCTCCAGACACCTCCCAAGTTAATACGTTTTTTTTTTCTGTATATGGCTCTTCTCTGACTTAGTAAACAAAATCAGAGGGCCCTTCCATGGGTGTCCACAAGGTGGCCCCACCAGGGACATCCCTGTGAGGGTTAGGGTGAGTAACGCTTGTGTTTCTTGCTATGGTACCAGTGTGACTAGTCCTTCTGGTGGTCCACCTGGGCGTGCTTCCTCCCCTAATTTCTTGGTCCACAGCCTGTTGCCTCTTTCTTTACTTTTTCTTGTTTTTTTGTTTATTTTTGTTCTTCTAATATGTAAATAAAATGTGTATTGTTTTTTGCCATTGCCTGCCTGTCTGTCTTGGATCAGGATCCACTTATCCAATGATTTACCCTTAGGGTTTCTTTTCTATTTGTTTTCCCCGCAAGGGGGAAGAAGAAAAAGATTTTTTTTTTTTGGGAGTCATTCACGGGGCTGTCAACGCTGTAAACAACTTTGTAAAGCACATTTAGTTTGCTTTGCACATACAATGTGGTCTATAAATAAATTGATTAAATGATAAGATCACAAAGGTCAGACTTAATAGAATATTCTGTGTGAGCTGCTTCTGACCTCCTGATCCCTGTTTGGTTTAACCCATCGCACCTACCTGCAACCTTGACTGTTTACCTACCTTAACCTTTTGCCTAGACATCAGTTCCTCTGCTGGTAGGAATTCTCATTACACATCTGTGCAGGAACAGAGAGGGTCATCAGGTCTTCCAGCAACCTGTGGGCAGTCATCGCTTCAGGTGTTCAGAGTCAGAGGAGGTGAAATGAATGTCAAATACTGAATTCCAGTGCTTTCCAGTTCCTTTGAGGCAGATGTTAAAATGACTCCATCAGAGAAATGCTTCACACCAAGGCTAAAAAGGATTATAGCTGGAAACCAAGGGTGACCAACCAAGAGCTACTTCAAGGGCATGTCTTAAATGATGAGCTACATACTTGTTACCATCATCATTGTACCCATATAAATGGCTTTGCAAGAGAAACTGATCAGAAGAAGCTTTTTGACTAGTTTTATTTAAAGAACCTCACCCCCAACCTCTAAGTAACTCATCATTTTATAACATTCCAGATGTATTTTAAAGCACTCACCTTAATGTTTAAAAAAAGCTTCTTTACTGTTGAGAAAATTCGAATTCTGAAATGAATGTATACGACCATAAACAGGGTCTGACTGGCTGGCCAGCCCACCACACTAACCCACACATCCTTCTTGTTTACCCACAAACGTCAGCCATTGTTAAAAGGAAGGCAGGTTTGTCATGTACATGAGACAAGTATTTACGTTACCAACACATGCACACAATGTGTCACACGATCAAACCTAAGACCCCATAAAGCTCTTGTAACATGTGGCTAAAATTACCAAACTTTGTTGACATATTTATTTGAGTCTGAGTTATCCTTTTGTTCTCAAATGTCAAGTGTCTTTGAGCGAAGTGTTCACATTTTTGGTTTAATGGTTTTTATGTTGTGTGTCTGTGTGTGTTTTGCTTCTTGTGTTTAGATTTGTTGTAGAAATACTTGTCTATACTACAGTGGTTAGTGATTACTCAGTTGTTAGGATATACTTATTATATTATAATAATTATTATTATTATAATTATATACTATAATTAAGGTAAATTTAGAGTTACGCTGAGGGTTCGCATTGAGGATATTTTATTTTGTATCTTTAATACCAAAGTATAAGTATAGATTGGGGGCTGCATCATGTCAGTGTGTTTGTTTTGTGGAGATGCAGCTGTGAGGGGGCGGGGCCTTGCCCCATTATAAAAGCCGAAGTGTTAATGTGACAACATCACCACCGGCAGTTGCTGAGAACGTCTACGTAAGTCTCTCATGTAGTTGATTTCTGATTTTTTTAAATATAATGTATTGATCCAATATATCTATTTGTTTATTATGAAGCCAAATAGATCTTAATCCTGAGCTTTGTGTTATAATAACTGATATGGACAGATCATATAAAATGTGATCTGTCAAATCACATTTTGAATTTTATTTGTTTGCATTTTTAAATGCAGTTGATATATCATATAAAATAGCATGTTATATTATTATTTTATTATGAATTGGGCAAATAATAATAATTATTAGGGGTGACTAGGATGGACAGTATGAAGTCATTAGAGGGACAACACAGACAGGAAGGTTTGGAGAAAAGACAGATTGAGATGGTTTGGACATGTTCAGAGGAGGGACAGTGTATACATTGGTAGAAGAATGATCCTAGAGATGGAGCTACCAGGTAGGAGACAAAGAGGAGATTGATGGATGCAGTGAGGGAGGACATGGGGGCAGTTGGAGTCAGGGCAGAATAGTTGAGTCAAACTAATTTTTACCAGCCAGTAACATCAACAATACAGTTTCTTTGAAGAAACCGGTTGTAAGACTTTATAGTTGATACTACTCCACATATTAATACGTTACTGGAGTTAATTATTACTTCCGAGTAACAAATATTATTTATTGTTGTGTTATAAAACAACTTTTAATTTATTAGGTTAAGAAACTCTGTTCCATAGACAATATAAATGATCTGTTGGACTGGATTCGGTCTTGAGTTTGACACATATGGAATAGAAGATACAGAGGACAGGGTGGGACAAGGTTGATTTGCTGTAGCAACCCTATAAAAGGCCCAAGTCAAATAAAGAAGAAGAATATTAAACTTTACTGAATGTGCATAAAGAATACTACTTTTAATCTGCTTCATCTTAAATCTTTTTCACATCTGTAATCATATTTTTAAAAATGTTACAAGTTCATTTTTTAAAAGTAGCATATAATAAGTTCATTCATAAGTAAGTAATTCCAAGTTACTTTCCTTAAAATATTTACTAGTGACTATGTGACATTTTCACCACTTGCTCTGTATGTTAGGTAGATTCAAAGCTTAGTTGATTCAAACAGTTATGGTAAAAAAAAAATGTTCCTCTGTTTTTTTTTTTAAATAAAATAAATTTTTATTTTATAAAAATAAAATAAATTAAAAATAAATTTTCCTTGTGCTTTGGCTCCTGAATCAGGAAGACACAACGATGGGGCAGTCCAGGTCCAGACTTGGCACAAATCCCTCTCACAATCGTCAGGTTCGATTCTCTCTTGACTGTGGTGAACCTGAAGGTGGCAGACGACGAGACAGTGACTTTCAAATTCCTCCACCGATTACAGACCCAGATGATGTGCACAGGTTTGTCCTCATTACTATTAACATGTCAAAATGGAATCCTTGAACTAAAATGACTTATAACGTATTTTCACGACTATAAGGTGCACATAAAAGTCTTAGATTTTCTTCAAAATGTGCTGCACATTAGCCTTATAGTGCAGTGCACCCTATGTGTGTTGTTGTAAGGTGGACGTAGTAGAGGACACCATGAGAACTTTAAAGGGGGAAGTGTGGGCGTGGATTGTATGTAAAACCCTAGCCCTATAATCAGGTGCACCTTATGTGTGTGTTCAATATACTGTATGGATGGCACACAAAACTGAGACTGCGTCTTATGGTAGTGACAATACGGTAATCAGACTGTTTGAAAGACTAAAGACCTAACAATAGTGTGATTCATTTTCATTTTTTTTTTTTTTTATACTAGTGGATCAGAGCGGAGGGGTTCAGGGGCAGCGCTGCGCAGGTCATCCATCTACAGCACCTTAGACTTGGTACCACAGTTGGAGTACTACACCAGTACTTTGCCACGGTGGCAGAAAAGGAGCCGTCCTTCTCTGGAGACTCTCCGCAAGACACCTGGTGTAAGATTTTTAATATAAATGCAGATAAAAGACAGATAAAAGTTTACGGTTAAGAAGGCAGAGTTGGGTCCACAGGGTTTGAATCCATTATAGTTTGGGTGTCACCAGCAGCCGCTGCAACCCAGAAACAGACAAGCAGATGATACCGTAATTTCCGGACTATAAGCCGCACTGGACTATAAGCTGCATGTGCTGCATTCTTTTTGCATTTTCCATGATGAGGGTCAGTTTATGCTAATTTTATTCATGTACAAAGTACGTTACCGTACGTTAAACTTCTTCTTCTATGGTGTTTATTGGCGGTTGTGACTTGCGTCTTCCTCGACACCACATGTCTCACTCTTACCTTTTCTGCTCGAGCAGTCAGAAAAAATGCATACATTAGCCGCATCTATGCATAAGCCACAGGGTTGAAATTGTGTGACAAAAGTTGTGGCTTATAGTCTGGAAATTACCGGATGGTAATTGTGTTGTCCTTTCCATGGACTGCAGTACTGCTCGTCTGTGTATAGGTTCAGAGATGCTCTGCTACTTTGAACATAAGAGGAACTAAGGGAACTAAATCACTCTTAACAAAGTTTTTCATCATCATTAGGAACGTGAGACTGATATACTGATTATATGTAACCAAAAGGGGCAGTTGGTGACCTAATGGTTAAGGAAGTGGACCTGGGTCTGCAAGGCCCCCGGTTCGAATCCCCCTACTGCCAAGTTACCACAGAGGTCCACTGAGCATGGCACCGTCCCCACAAACAGCTCCCCGGGCGCTGAATGCTGTCCACTGTTCACTATGGTCATGGGTTAAAGACAGAGGTCACATTTTGTTGTGTGTAGTGGTGTGGATCACAATGTCACAATGACAAGGAGTTTGCTTTCCTTTCCTTAAAATATGGTTGCTATCTTTTTACAATCTATGCATTTAAAACCTGGTCTTTTTAAGGACATGGAGGCAGGTGGGTCCAACACTAGCAGGTCAGGACCAGTCAGCAGTCTCCCAGACAGTGAATTACATGGTTCTGGCAGAAAACCACCAGCACGGTATGGCTGGATGACGGGAGTAATGGTGAGTGAGATAACATATGGATTAAAAAAAAGACTTGTTAAAGATTGTGAGTGTATTCCAGCTGTTCATTTTATCATCCCTGGTTTGTTTAGTTGAGGTGTATGCTCAACATGTGGGGCGTCATCTTGCTTCTGAGACTGTCTTGGATCACGTCTCAGGCTGGAATCTGTAAGTTTTTAAATGAATACATTTATTTATCTATTTTTGACCGCCTATCTGTTACCACTACCGCCACTATTTACCAATTAACAAAAATATAACTTCATCAAGTGCAAATGAAAGATAAAAATGTTAACTCTGTACTTTCCTTCGACTATGTCTAGTACTGACATGGCTGATTATACTGTTGTCTATGATGGTAACCACGGTGACAGCTCTTTCCATCTCTGCCATGGCCACCAACGGGAGGGTGACATTTGGTGAGTCTACACTGTAAATCTCTCAGACGGTAAAACCATAGCAGTAAATTGTTATAGGATAATTCTAAGTCGTCTGTGCCTTTATTCTAAGGTGGGTCCTATGTCATGATCTCCCGCTCTCTGGGCCCTGAAATCGGGGGCCCTGTTGGGATGATCTTCTCCTTTGCCAATACTCTGGCCTGTGCACTCAGCACAGTTGGTTTTGCAGAGGTGGTCAGCGATTTACTGCAAGTAAGATTTTACATTCAAATAAAAATCAATCGGTGGAAAAATAAGGTTTTTCTAAACATTTATAGATTTGTGATCAACAGTTTGGTTTAATGAGGTATGAGGTTATGATGAGGTTTGCAGATGACATTGTGATCTTCAGTGAGAGTAGGCAACAAGTAGAAGACAACCTAGAGAGGTGGTGGTTTGCACTGGGGAGAAGAAAACGAAAGTCAGTTGTAGCAAGACATGAGTACATGAGTGTGAATGAGAACAGGGAGAACAATGGAATGGTGAGGTTACAAGGAGCAGATGTGGTGAAGGTGGAGGAGTTAAATACTTAGGGTCAACTGTTCAGAGCAGTGGAGACTGTGGAGGAGAGGAGAAGAATAGAGTACAGACAGGATGGAACAACTGGAGAAAAGAGACAGGAGTGATCTGTGATAGAAAAGAGTCAGCTAAGGTGAAGGGAAAGGTTTACAGGACAGTGGTGAGACCAGCCATGATGTATGGATTAGAGACATTAGGAATAGGTAGAAGACAAGAGGCAGAGCTGG